>JACDJE010000016.1:3292870-3327989 GCA_016647715.1 Pavo muticus | reverse complement strand
GTCAGGCACTGGAATGGGCTGCCCAGGGAGGTGGTGGAGTCACCGACCCTGGAGGTGTTCAAGGAACGTTTGGATGTTGTGATGAGGGATATGGTTTAGCGAGAACCATTGGTGATAGGTGGATGGTTGGACTAGATGATCTTATAGGTCCTTTCCAACCTTAGTGATTCTGTGATTCTGTGATTCTGTAATTAGGCAAACGTTATGCTATACCATGTGACATCATTTGGAAGGCCATAAAGCTGTGAGGGAGGTAGCTAGGGACAGCTTTTTGTTTGGTGTAGTTGTTGGTGTCCTTGTAGTGCTGGTATGTAGTGCTGGTATGTAGTGCTGGTATGTAGTGCTGTTATGTAGTGCTATGTCCATCAGCACATAGTGAGTAATTACACTGTTGTGGTATATATTGTTATTATTGCATTGTTGTTTCCATTGCCACTTCTGTTTTGGTAATTAGTTTATATCTCAACTCAGTTCTGTCTTCATTTTTTTCCCTCATTCTGCTTTGGGGTGGGGAGTCAGCAAATGGCTGTGTGGTGCTACACTGCCTGCTGGGTTGAACCATGACATGAACAAAACCATGCAAACAAAAATGTTTTTTTCTCTTTCAAGAACATGAATTTTCTATAGCTTAAATGTTTGTAGATGTTTATGAAATGCACTCCATTTTAGTGATGGTATTTACCCCTAAGGTCTATTCAGTGTAATATTAAGACTTTAACCCTGCATTATCACTGATTACACAAGTTCTTAAAATTCATCATCTGCTATATTACAAACCAATTTATTCTATGTACTATAGTTGAATATGACTTGCATCTTCTGGCAGGGGTCTAACTCTAGTGATTTAAGGCAAGTAACTGGTGGAGATGTTGTGTATATCTGTTATAGGTAGAACGTCTACCTAGAGATATAATGTATTGGTCTTGTACTGTAAAGTTCTGTAATGTTGGAGGTAATGTTTCTGGCTTTCCTGATGTAAAATCAGATTATAAGGGCTTACAGGTTAAGTACTTCCAAGAACTAAGAACTTGTAGCACTTCTGTGAATCAGTTAGAGCCTGGATGTTTTTTCATACAAAAAAGAGAGTTTTTGTATTGAAGGAGACCACAGGCTCCTGTATTTTGAACTAAACTGAGAATTAAAAAGTAGTTTATATGACTGCTTTGTTAAACTTTGGATTATCTTTATCTTAATTTACTTTAATTGCTTTTCCATTGGAGAAAGAATTAATTAAGGTATTGTATTGGAAATTCATGAGATGCCTTAATTGCTTTTTTTAAAAGTTATGATACACCTGATAACCTGAAGAGAGACCAAATCTGCTTGACTAATGCTGTATCACCTACTTACCTATGATTCCAAATACATTGTAACTTTTATAAAAATGTTAAAATAATACTTAAGGTTCACTAATCAAAAACAGAAGGTTTTTTAGTTTGCTTTTAATCAAGTATGGTTAGTTTTACTTGGAATGGTACTGTATTTTTTTATAACATCCAGAGCAGGAATAGATCTATGTGCTTCCTGTCTAGATTTTTAAATCTTCAACAAACAGGTCTGTAGATGAAGTCAGAATTGTGATTTTTTTTTTAAATGTCAAGTTAGTATGAATTGGCTCTGATATAATGTAAATCATAATACCTTCACAGATTACAGCGCTTTGTATTACCATGCGTGCACATGCCATTTTTGTTCATGATAATGTTTGTTGATTCTAGTAAGCTGCCCCTACATTGGAGTTCCTGAGAGAGTACAAATGGAGTAAGTGTTTTAGCATGTTACTGAGACTGTGTACCGAACACTGTATCACACACTGTCTTACATGACTGACTGGTCCTGTTGCATTGCAGGATACATAGTACTGTAGAGGTTTTTCTGGGTGTGACTGTAGTGGTTTCACAGTGATGTGCATCATGCTGCTTTCTCATGGGCATCAACCACAACACTAGATAACCTGTTCCAGTGCCTCACCACCCTTACTGTAAAAGACTTTTTTCTTATATCCAATCTAAATCTACCTTTTTTGAGCTTGAAGCCATTTCCCCTTGTTCTGTCGCCACAGACCTTGGTCAAGAGTCTGTCCCTTTCTTTCCTGTAGCTCCCCTTTAGATACTGAAGGGCTGCTATTAGGTCACCTCATTGCCTTCTCTTCTCCAGGCTGAACAGCCCTAGCTCTTTCAACCTGTCCTCACAGGAGAGGTGTTCCATTCCATGGATATTTTCTGTGGTCCTTCTCTGGACTCACTCCAACAGGTCTGTGTCTCTCCTGTACTGAAGACAGTATATCTGGATGCAGTACTCCAGATGAAGCCTCACCAGCGTGGAGTGGAGAGGGGCAGGATCACCTGTCTGTACCTGCAGGTTACACATCTTTTGATGCAGCCCAGGATATACAGTTGGCTTTCTGAGTTGCGAGGGCACGTTGCTGACTCATGTCCAGCTCTCCATCCACCATTACCCCCCAGGCCCTTTTCAGTAGGTTTGAAAATCTACTATTTTCAAGCTTAGATTTCATTTTCTTAGGAAAATCAATATAAACAACATTGACCTACTTTCATACCATTTTGTTTACTTTGTTTGATGGTAATACAAAATTGATTTAAAGGTTGTTGTCAAGACATGAGATGATACAGCAAATCCGGATGGTTCTATTTCTATTTTTATATATTGATTTTGGAGACTTCTAACACTACTGAAGGCAAAGCTCCAAATAGGTTATAAAAATACTGTATGGCTCTTGCAAAGTGTACTTTTAGGTATTTGTACATATGTCTATGCCTGTATTAATGTATTTCAAGTACAATGTTTCTCTGCTTCCCTTCCCTTCCTCTCTATGTGGAATGATCTGTTGCTATGGCCACTGCTGCAGTGAGTCAGCAGCTATTTAAATCAATAAATATGCATTTAGTCACTGGATTTCATTGTCTGAATATTCCAAATATTTCTAATTAGTTAAGTATTCCTTTCTACTTAAAATGTCACATGACTTTTTCCACACGCATAGTGTGAATTTAGATAATTCTTTTTTTTTTTTTTTTAAGAATAGTTTCCTCCTTTAACGTCAGAGATGTTCTTAAATGCTTTCATAGAATCATATAGAGTCATGGAATGGTTTGGGTTGGAAGGGACATTTAAGATCATCTAGTTTCAACCCCCCTTTTATAGGCACCTCTCTCTAGACCAGGTTGCTCAAAGCCCCATCCTGCCTGGCCTTGAATGCTGCCAGGGAGGGAGCATCCACAACCTCTCTAGGCAACATGTATTAACATTACTTTATGGATATTTGAGATAAACTACCATGCCAGTGATTTACCAAAGGAAATGGAGGTTTCTGAGAGGAGTTCTCAGAATCTTTGTTTTTGAATTGACGTGTGGAATGAGGCATCATCAAAGAGACTACCTAAATATACTCCACATTTGTTTTTCATCTTATTATGCCCCTTCTCAGTGTTTCCACTTCTTAAATTATCCTTCCTCTTTCTCAACTCAGATCTTTATTTTATGCACCACCAACATTAAAATATTAGAAGATCATTATTCTCCTGGAAGACCCGTAAGTGGGGAGAGCTTCCCTTAGCTCTCCAGCTGATGCTGGATTCTTTTTCCAGTCTAAAGAATAGTAAATACCATCAGTTACATTGACTTGAGGTTTCCTGTAGTATTTAAGGGCCATAAAGCATTGAGAGTGTCCTGTGACTTCTCAGTTTCTTTAATCTGTTTCTACTTCCTTTAACAGAAACATTTTACAGCCCGGAACAGCCATGTATTGGATGTTTACAAATCCACATCTTCATGCCACTCATTCTTTATCTTTTCTCCTGTGTGGGCATAAGATCATAACTTTAGAAGCAAAAGGACATAGCCTGAGCAGTTCACTCACTGATTTCCTTTGCCTCTCCTAAATAATGCTTCGCCCTTGTCTGTGGTATCTTAGACAAATAGATGGAAATGAAGAATGGTTGTGACACATTACCTATATTTAGAGAACAGGGTCCAGGAGTACATCTTTGTTCCTAGGCCCATGTAATCCTGATGTATTTTAAATTCATATGAGAATGATGTCGCTGACAAGATGTCGCTGCCCATACATTACTTTCTCTTTCTAGAAAATAATTCCACATGGACTCTTACAGAATCACAGCACGCTGCAATCAGTTCTTGAAGAGTAGGACCTGCCTTGTGCCTTGCATCTCTTGCACGAGCAGAGAATATCTCTTCAAAAAATCTTCAAGAGATTTTATCGTAAGTATCCCTAACCTCTTTGTTTTAATAGACAGAAGGTCCACCTTTGTTTTCAAAACTATTGTGGGTTTTAAATCACACGCTTTGAGAAGGTCAACTTGAAAATACAGTGATCTACTTTCCAGGAAATCAAATTCCTTTAATAAAATAAGAAAAGATTTCACTTAAAAATGAAAGATTTCCACTTCACTTTTTAACTATAATTGAAAAAGGTGTGGGGGGAAAAAAACACTACTGATTTTTATTAGTCTTAGTCTATTTGCGGGAAAGACAATGTAAATTTTTCTACGCACAACACACTGTAGAAAGTATTAATAGCAGCATTCTGTGCTCTCCAGAAATGTAATGATCATTATGAATAAAAAAATTATGATTTGTTATAAGCCTGGGCAGAGACAGGTTTTTGCAACCACATCATCATTACGATTTGTCTTTAAAAAAGCAGTCTAAGAAAACAAAATCATAAATATTCTCTTTCATAAGACGCTGCAATCAGTCCAGGAAGCATGTTTTTTCCTATTCAAGCCTTATTAACAGGAGACCCACAGAAGGAACCAAATTAAGAAATCCAAAAGGCAAGAATTCAGCCTAATTACATTCTGTGAGACACAAATTCATTTTGTTGACAGTAAGTATATAAACAAATATAACAGGAAAACTGTAATAATCAAAACCAATAAAATTGGTGAAATGCACAAAAGAATAACATATCATTTGAAAAATGATAGCAGGTAAACATGACTAGGCCTTTCAAACTGACAGAAATGGAAACTTACATAGTAATGAACAAATGAAGGCTGACTCCAGCCAGTGATAATTTGGAAGCAATTTATTCACAAATGTCTGCAGTGCACAGGAATCTTTGACTACTTTTTCCTGGCCTTCCTGGGCAAATACGGAAGACTCTAAGGAAGTTACACAGCATTCTAGGTTTCAGCTGGGAAAAAAAAGTAGTCTTTGAAGTAGTAAGGAGAGAAAGAAACAGTTAAGAAGAAGGGTGATAACCCAGGTGTAGCAAAATGATAAAATGACATAAATGCCATGGTAATGCTGACAAGAGGTAAAGAGCCTATGTAAAACATAGAAGTTTCCTTCAGTAGCTTGCAGAGTGCACCTGTGAATCCGAGTTATAAACATTCCTTTCTGCCTTCTTACATTACATCCACGTAATGGGCAATGACCACATATGAGACTGAGAAAAATAAATAAAAACACTGGTTGAAAACCTACTAATGTATTCAGTTATGCTTGAGGGTGATGATCCTTTCTCAAGGCTTAAAATATCAGCTAGGAGGCTGGGAGGGTAAGAAATGTTCAAGTAACATAATCTTTCTGTCTTATCTGTTTCAAGTTACTCACAGACTAAAGATGCAGTAGGAAATCCTTGAGGCTGAGTAAGCATGAGGAGAAATGAAAAATTAATCAGACTTCCCCTTTGATTTTTCTATGAACTTGCATATTATTTTGCATTTTCATTTGGAAATAAATATTCAAAATATTTACAGTTGGTACCCTGTATCTCATAAATCGTCTGGATTTCCACCTCAAAGTGCTAAGAACTTGTGAAATAACTATGAAAATTAGGGAAATTTGATGCAAGGTCATGAATTATTGATGAAACAATTAACAGTGAGTTTTCTTTCACTTTTTGGCTTCAGAGTGCTTCAGAATTGTTTCTCATCCTTTTTCCTGAAAACTGAATCATTTTCCACCCTTTTCCTTGATACATGGGGCTAAAATACTTTTTAACTTGAAAACATTTTACAATATCTAACATTTGTAGGAGCACAAAAAAATACGAAAATTATTTTAAGACCTTATAAAATAATTTACAGTATTGTCTTACATGTTGTTTATCTAGTGCTCCATATGATAGGAAATCAGAGGAACATAGATGCTGTATAGCAATAAGAGAGAGAACAGCTACAGAGGAGTTCCCAAGGCCAGTCAGAACTCCCCTCTTAGTATCCAATTTAAATGTCTGTAATGTCCTCACAGAAATTTTAAAATAATAATCATAGAGTCTGTTAGTTTTTAGGGTCTGTGTTTTTTGTTCCACCTTAAAATGATAGCCGTCTGGAAAACTGGTATTTACCCTAATAATCAATAAGTACAAATGTTAGGATCAGTCTGGGAGGGCCGGGAGTAGGGATTCTTTCCCGCCTTAAGGCAAAACATGTTTTTGTATAACTATTTAAACTTAAGCTTAGTAAAACTTTAAATGCTAAATGTTACAAACTTGTAAATTGCTTTGTATTGAAAATACTGAATTATGGAAAATATTCACTGTACCAAAAATAATCTTCCCTTTCATACCATAACATGTGCCTGGTGGTATATGGAAGAAGAGTTCCTTTGCAAGAAAATAGTAAAAAGCACACACAAAAACCTTAACCAAGACACTGACTCTATTTCTCCTCAGAATTGTATACTTATGTGCTATTCGGTACAAATTGCTGCACTAGTCTGTCATACTTATGTATGAATTTTCCTAGGCTACAACTATGTCTGACTGCAAGACACAAATATTCTTTGTCATTTAATAGAGAAAAAAGATATTCTCTGTTGCTTTTCTTTGCAGCAGGAAATTGATGGAGGGAAAGAAGTAGGAAGGGACTGGTGAAATAAGCAGCATGTATAACCCAGAGTACGTATATATATATATAATATGAATGTTATACATAATGTTATACATATGTATAACATATTTAGATTAAGCTCATGTGTTGAGTAGTTTTTTTTATAATGACAGCAGTGTCCAGTAATAGTTGATTACTACGTATGTTGCTTTGCTGTTATAATCCTAGCTATTTTAGCTAATTCTACATTTCTTACCTCAAAAATCTACAGCTTGCTCTCAAAGTAATGCCTCCTAATTAGGAGGAAACTACAGGTGATATAAAGAACACAGTAAGAGGAAATTCCAGATATTTCCACATCTTTAATTAGATTGGGTTTTATCATTGATATTATCTCCTTGCTTGTTGCTCTTTTGATCTCCTCTGCTTCCAGATTGTCAAGCACCAAACAATGTAGAAGCAGCAACCCAGAGATATTGAAAGCCTGTGTAGTATGAGGAAACTAATATGATTCTATGAAATTACATATTAATGTGAGGGAAATTAAGTAATGGGCCATAGATAGGAATTTTTCAGGAAGAAAATACAACTTGAAAAACATTTATGAAAGTTATGCTAGATGCCACAGAATCTCCAAGTTCCTTCTAAAAATATCGCAAAGCAGGGTAGCAGATGTACACACAGGATGATGGTAATGGCAGAAAAAAAATTAAAATAAGACAAACTACATAACATGTAATTGATATCCACCAGCGCAGGGTAAGACTGTCTCTTGAAATGATTCCACAACAGAAATTATTGCTTCATATAGGCAAAAGGGTTGTTACTCTTTCTCAGACTGATTGGAAATTAAAACTAATTGTCTGGAAGCCGCTGGATGGGAAATGAAGTATTTCCATGTACTCAACTGTCTTTAATTTTTAGTTTCAAACTATTTAATAAAAAACATCACCCTATTTTTATGATGAAGTATCTCTTGAAATTTACTGCTTGAACCATTTTATTCTCATGAATTTTCTGGGATTACTTTTTTCTAAATTATAGCTTTATTTTTTCTCTCTGATAAAAGTGTATGCTGAGTCTTGAAAAGTATAATTCAGCCAAGGACCAAAGAAGCTACCAAAGAAAAGAATGCCAGGTCTCTGCATGACAACTCTCAGGCCATGATAGGAAAGTGCAGTTTAATCTTGAATTGACTAAATGTGAGAGTTTTCTGTTTATGTATATTCATTTATTGTCATTATTTCTGTGTTTCATAGTATTTTTAGTCATGCAAATGTCTACATATTTTACTTTAGGATCTATTTGGCCCCAAATGAAGTGCTAGTATAATTCTTTCCCACAATATGAACGTTTCTGTATTTGTTAATTCTGGTAGTAAGGTCTGTAAGCTTGTATGTAGATTGCTCCATCTATTTCCATGAACACTACCACAGATACAAAGAGCACAGTAACACTTTGATAGAGCAACTTCTCAGCTACAAAACATTATTTTTCAACATAGTCACCACCAGTAGCTATTTGTTTTTCACCAGCAATGAAGAAGAGCCTGCTATTTTTTTTTTTTTTTTGGGGGGGGGGGGAAATTGGCTGGAAATTTCAACCTGTATTGGCATAAAACACCAGCATCTGCCTCTGACATTGTACGCTAACATAATAAAATAAGAGGCATTATTTTTGGAGCAGCCTTCATAATTTATTTTAAAATGTTTTAATTATATAGTGGAAGACCTAAGTGTCAATGTAATTAAAAAGCAAATTGGAAGATCAACAGCTAGTGGTGGCACTACCATCTAGTGGGAATCTTTGTTGCTTCCCTAAGTCTGTAGTGATGCTCTGGAATACCAAAATAAGGCTACTATTGGTCAATACTTGGATACTTTCAAGAGTAATTCTTTGTAAAGACATGAATATTCAATATCAGTTTCTCTTTTAAAGTATTTTGCAGCATCTTTCTTTTATTATATTTAATAATTTTAATAGTATCTTGTATTTTCTCTTGTCCAAAACATTTTTAATACAGACATAGATGTGCCCTTCTCTTTATATGTTACATGTAACCACCCCTTCACTGCTATGGATACATTCTGAATGTTGAAGTCAGTAGATAATTTAGGGTTGATAGCTGATATAGGGCTTTTCTTTGGAGACCAGAATGTTTAAATGCTTCTTAAGAGGAGAAAACGTAATAAAACTCTACAAGTCTGACTCATGATCATGTAGGCTAAATCCTGTTCCATATCCTTTAATAAAAGACACGGTTTGGGCTGCTTGTAAAAAGCCTCTTTTTTTTTTTCTTGATATGTGGAATAAAAGATATAGCAAAAGTAATTCAATTATTACTTCTAACAAAGTACGTAACCTTCCTGACACTTTTTCAATAGAATTTTGGTATGGGGTAGAAAAGCAACCTTTAGCAATCAGCTAATATGAATCAAAATATGAAAAATATGAGTATCTTCTAACTCCACAACTGCACAGGAAGCACAAAGAGCTGACTTTGTTTCTTCCTGACATTAAAAAAAAAAAAAAAAAAAAAAAAAAACAGCACAACTGCCAAAAAAAGGTTCAGATAAAAATCAGAGGAGCAGCATGACCTCTTGAGGTAGCTGTACAGCACAGTCAGTTGTCATCTTTAGAAAAGTGCTGTGCTGTACACAGAGAGACTGCAACAAATTTTTGAAAAACAATCCCAGAGTGGTCAGTTACTGCTTAATGACATCTTGCATCACTGTCCAGAACTTGTTTTACTGGTACTTAACTACTTCACTTTGAATAAAGACACGTATTAAATCTCTGGGCTTACAACAAAGTAGAATGTATTGCAACAAAATAAAAAGTAAGTTTTTCATTCTAATCAGGTCTTCAGGAAAAAAAAATTATAGCATCTTCAAGGGAAAAAGAAACAATATTTCTAGACAGAATATTTGATGTATAATCTAGACAGCAATTAGAAATGAATAGTGTTTTGATAGATTTCAATAGCTTTCCATTTTAAAAGGAAAACTTTCCCCATGATTTACTGTAAAAGATAATTCCAAGTTCTTCGAGTGTTTATTACTGCTTCCTGAATGTGTTCATTTGTTTTCCATTCCTAAAGGAAAAATGGGATAGAGAATCACTGTTACATAGAAAAAATTTTCTGGAGTGAAATTAAAATCTTGTTTAAATATTTAACATGGTTCACTGGGATCAGAACTTCATTCATCTTCCTTAATAATACTATGTTTTTGATATTATGCATGTATTTCTTGGGATGTAATTTGCACTTACTAATATTTCCAATTATAAATATGGTAGGAATAACTTCAGGTTAGGTTAAGGCTAAGTATTCTGTTCTACAGGTTGACAAACTCACAGTTTATTTTCAGTGTTGAGAATGTGTTCTATTCACATTTATGTCACGGTTATGTTTTTGATCCCTGCACCTGACATCTTGTGATCACAGTAAGTTTATTAATGATACCATCTGTATCATTTGTCTGAATGCAAATGATTAAACCTGGCCTGAAATAAAGTAGTGCTATTCAGAAATTTAGAAGAAAGGGAAAATATTAATGACAAAAAAAAAAAAAAAAAAAAAAAAAAAAAAAAAAAAAAAAAAAAAAAAAAAAAAAAAAAAAAAAAAAAAAAAGAAAAAGAAAAAAGGGCTAGTGGAGACCTCTGAAAAGAAGTTAATTCAACGAAGTAACTGAGGATTATTTTTTCCAGCTGTGAGTAAATCTTTAGTTGCCAAATCAGCTGAAGCTAAAAAGAACTTGCTGTACAGGTCAGAGAGGAGACTATGCTGTCTGAAGGAGTTACCAAGATACAGAAATAAAATAAGGTTCAGGGCAGAAGACTTAAAAAGCATTCTGCTCCATTTCTAGAATAAGCTAGAGCACTGAGTTCATTGAAGTAAATAGCTGTACAGCTGTGTTTTCAGAAATGAAATATCCACCATAGAACTAGACAAATACTTAATATGATGGATGAGCAATTGGCTGATGGTGCACAATCAAAGGGTTATAGTAAACAAGGTAGCATCATGCTGACAGTCAGTTACTAGTAGAGTTCTGCAGGGCTCCATTTTAAGGCTGGTTCTCTTCAATGCTTTCATGAATGACTGGGATTCAGGACTTGAAGATATATTAACTTTGTAGATGATACAAAATTGAGATTCTCTTGAGTGTGAAGAGGCCTTGCAGTGAGATCTTGCCAAATCGGAGGGCTGGGCAACCATCAACCATATGAGATTCAGCAAGAGTCTGTGTGGAGTCAGGAATTTGACTCAGTGTTCCTCGTGGGTCCCTTCCAACTTTGTATGGTCTATGATTCCAAAGTCCCCAGTATGGGCATCTCAATTAAGAAACAGTGGTCATGTGTTAAGCAATGTCACATGTGGTGGAATTCAGGACCCAAGCGGACCCCTTCTGTCCTGGTTTCACAGATGCAAGGCCGCTATGGCTTCATGTCCTCAGGTCCATCAGAGGCAAGGATGAACATGTCTTTCCAATAGTACATGCACATACACAATACTAACGGAGTTGTCCATACAGACCAATGCAGAGAGAAAACAACACCTTAAAAAAAAGAAAAACAGAATCTGATAAAGAAATATATTGCTTGTTGCTACTTAGTTATAAGGAATTTCAGCTGAGTTTCTCTTAAATCTTTAAATTAAGAAAATAATTATATTATTTGCTTCTCTTTACTAGAATTCTTTTTCTTTACATACAAGGTCTCCTAAAAATATAGTTTCACTTTTTTAAATGATTTGTGTCATTGCCTTATCCTTCTGCTATGTCACACTGCTTCCAGATGAGTCTGAGCATTTGTCAGAGGAAATGAGTACGGCACAAAGTCAAATTTTATTAAAGCTTTGGTTTTGGCTCTCTCTTTTAACACTAGAAGATTTAAAAGTACTTCTTGAATTGATGATGTAGCTGGCTGTTTCTCCTTGGATCTCCCAGCTCCATCTCTGATTACATACATCAACAATTTGAGCAACATTTTTTATCTCCTACTTTCAGAAAAATTAGCGAAAGTTAATGCTAGAGTCATGTTAGCAAATATGTTGTGCCCACAAGGCTGGGGACAAGTTTGGTTGTGATGGCATAGTATTCTGCTACTTAATATCATTTTTTCAGTCAAAAATATGAAACCATGAATATTAGAATCGTTCAGTTGGAGTGGACTTACAAATACTGAGTCTAATGGCTAAGATGCCTCTAAAACATCTAATTGTAATATAAATTAAAGATGGAAATGATTATTAACTTAATTCTTTTCTCATGAACAAACCTGCTTTTTCATTTTCTCTAAATTGTAGTTAAATTGTTTTCTACTTATTGTGTCAAGTTTATCAATCAATGTTGTATTGTTTCTGCCCCATACTTAAATGAATGAAGGACAAATAAATAGCTATTAAAAAGATTCACTTAATTAAAAGTGCTCTGACAAGATTTCATCAATGCTAGGATTAGACTTGTTAGAGGCATGTTAACAATTTCACTCAATCTTTGTAGGTCCATTCCAACAGAACTATTCTAATGTGAACTTTCTGGTATAAGGTAAAGACCAAATGAATATTACTAATAATAGTAATGTAATTATCTGAGAAACACAGAAATTACTTGAATCTGTGCAAATCACTTTTTGTACTGTTCGGACAATTGCGTTTTATGCATTTCCAGTTTTGTGTTATCATATTACAGATGTAGAGCTTCTTTGCAATGTTTAATTTAATGTTCAACAGCATGAACCACGTCTGTTTATCAGTCACCACTGTTATAGAAAGTAAATGGCTCCAAAAATAATGCCTCTTCTTTCAGTGGAAGTACTACAACAGATAGAAAGAATACTGTAACACTGACAGAGCAAATTCTTGGGTACAAAATGCTGTTCTTCAATATAGTCACCACTAGTAGCCATGTATTTTTGCTAGCGATGAAGAAGAGCCTGCATGCCTCTGCAATCATGAGCCTATATAATAAAATAGGAGGCATTACTTTCAGAGCAGTCCTCGTTGGTATTTTCAAAGCTATTTCTCAGGTTCGTTATTTTCTGTGAAATCTACAGTTTTCATTTTATAACAGTTGGCATTAAAATCCTGGTCATTTCAGTAGTAATTGATAATAATATTCTACCCCTCAAATAGAGCAAGAACTTCCAGAACTATAGTAAAATTTATATGTGTATAATCAAGTCCACAGAACCACCAGGAGTCTGCAGATCAAACAGTCTGGCTTATAACAGTGTAATTTTCTCATTATGAAAAATAGGAAAAATCACATCTCAGTCCCTTTCTTCAAATCAACAACTATTCTTATTCAGTTTGACTTGATGTACTGCCACTGTAGCTGTATCTGTTGCATGGAAGCACTCAGTGCCTGTTTCTTTTCTGATCATGGTAGAAAAGAAAGTGCAGTCTAAAAATTCTGATCATAATGTCCCCAGAGATTTTGGTCTCTGAACTGCTAATTTTTCTCTCCCTGCCAGAATCTTCAGGCAGCTTACACTGCTTTACACAGTATCTTCAATACAGAGCAGATAAGTAATTTTATAGTTAAAAGAATTTATGATTTAACATGAGCTGCAAAAATAAAATCAAGTAAGTTTGCAGTGCAAAAGTACAATCTGTACCTTCCTTCACTCAATGATGAAAATTACTCTGGAGCTTCATATATTAACCTCCTCAAGCCTACTGTTGCATATGTTGAAAGTGCGCATCTACTCAATATTGTGACTCTTGCCTTGTGGTGTCTGATTATGTGAATCCTAGCCTAATTACTTTGCATTTCTCTCTGCTGAGATGGATGAACCTCTCCAGATTAATCTATGGAAATTAGTTTGTCTACTTTGCATCTGTGCATTTGCAGATGTTTCTTTTCCTATTTTCTGTTGTCAATAAATCTTACTGCTTCTGGACTTTCCTCTACACCAAATCATTAACATCCAATGTTAAAAAAATGGAGGCATTAGGCTGATATTGAAAGGCTCTGCACACTACTCCTCTTTGCCATTTCTTTTCACAATTTCATGGTGTAAACCTGAGTATTCAAATGGCAGAGCTTGTGAGTTTGTGCATGTATGAGCACAGATCTACAGTCTTTATAAGTCATAAGAAAAATCAGGGTAATCAGACTATGTAATGAACATTCTTCAGTTTTCATTCTGAATTGCAGAAAAGTACTAATAATGACTATCTGTTTCCGTAAAATAGAAATCTCTCTTACATATGCTGTCACCATGTAGGATATCTTTTACCTATGAGTTGGGACATCTTTATCAAGAAGTCATTATGATTCAGATGTACTTCAAATGAATGACGTCTGATTCCATCTTTTTCAATATATTTTATCTAGTGTTTTTCTCAAACTTGAAGATTTTTGTTAAGTGTATGTGTCACTACCTTTTTGTAATTCTGTTTGAATTTAATTTAGATAGCTATTACGTTTAATTCTTCACACTTTAAATACAGTAATAGAATAAGAATACTCAATACATCATGATTCAGATTGCAGAAAAATTAATGAAAGTAGTTTGGATTTGTTTGCTTGTTGATTCTCTTAATCTAGATGGATTACAGTGCTCAGTGTCAGATTTTGTTCTATAGCTATTGTACGTAACACAGTCATATTCATGGTATTGTGTTCATATACTGAATATTTAGAAAAAAGGATTAATATACAGTATATATTTATACAATGACTGCTCCAAAAATAATGCCTCCTATTTTATTATCTTGTTCCATGGTGTCAGAGACAGATGCTGATTGGTATGGCAGTAGAACAATCTCACCAATATTCCATTACATTTTGTTGCTGTGCGACAGATGGCAACAGAGGAGCAATCTGACAAAATGGCACATGGAAGTATGCATGAAGAAAAGATGTGTCATTTTTTCCACTTGGAAAAAATTGCACCCCTTGATATTCATCGAGGCTTACTGAATGTCTATGGAGACAAAACAGTGGATGTGAGCACAGTGAGGCAATACGTGATGCATTTCAGCAGTGGTGACTGTGACCGTGGGTCACCTCCACTGGTGCAGATTTTTACAAGTGTGCCATACAGGCTCTTGTTCATCACTGGTGAAAATGTACAGCTACTGGAGGTGACTATGTTGAAAAATAATGTTTTCTAGCTGAGAAGTTGCTCTATCAACTAGTGTTATTGTGTTCTTCATATCTTTGCAGTTTCCACGTCTTCCAATAGGAAGAGTGACCTGAATAGATAGAAGGATATTTGATATATCAGTATTGATTTGTAAACCTAATTATCTTACATCAGGTAGTGACTGAAAGTAGAATCTCTATGCATTTTGAAAAAAATAATTGTGATTTGCCTGTTTACACAGCATTGAATATAAATTTAATTATGATTACAACATCACATTAATTTAACTTTACCAGTAGATG
Source organism: Pavo muticus (assembly GCA_016647715.1). Classification (NCBI taxonomy): domain Eukaryota; kingdom Metazoa; phylum Chordata; class Aves; order Galliformes; family Phasianidae; genus Pavo; species Pavo muticus. The sequence continues at coordinate 3,312,766 of JACDJE010000016.1, read as the reverse complement.
TGCCTACAGATGTTTCATTCAGTAGTATGTAGCTGGCTTTTTATTGTGGATGTGTTTATAGTCCTTCAGGGAATGGGACATTTATCTGTGATTAAAGCTTTTGTACATGACCGTAACAGAGAGAATTGAAAATGTCATACTTCTGATTTTGTAATAGGAACATATTTTCTGGATCTCATTTATACTTAACATGACATGGATATTTGCTATAAATATATATCCAGGAACAGTTTTTAAAGCTTCTATTATATTCTATTTTAGTTTTTCCCATTTTTGTCAGGCGTTATGTCTTGCAGGCTTGTGAAACACAGAAATATTGCTTAGCTTGGTGCAGGTTCTTGCTTTCATCTTTCATCTCTGATATTGGATTTATTTTAATTTACTAGCATTTCTGGAATCCATGCCACTCTCACTTTTCTAGGCTTGTTTCAGAAAATCAACTTGATGTATATGAAGTGTTGTAGGTGAACTATGAGGTTTGTTTCCTGTAGACGATCTAGACTGTTGTACAGACACCAAATATTAAAGATAGGCATTTTACCATAGCTCTCTATGCTTCTGGATTACACAGATGAATTTTTCATACCTTTACAATTTTTATTTATGTGAGATTTTTCAGAAATGATCATGACGGCCCTCCTTTCCGAGTTAATATTGTTTTCATTGACATAAACCTTAGGAGCCTGAAAATCCTTAGGTGAATAGGATAGCAAAATGTCTACAGAAAAAAGTTGATCTACTGTTCCCTAAAGTTCTAACCGTATTTTGAGCAGGTTTACTTTAATGAAATTTTTCCTTTGCTTTAATTTGGAGAACACCAAGATGAGCGGAAGTGAAAAGAGTAAATGTTGTGATATGCAAAGTGCAAGAAATGGTAAAGGCATTTGACGGAAGAAAGAAATGTCTCAATAAGAAAAAAGGAAAAATATGGAAGAGGGCTGAGTTTACTTGAAAATGGGAAAGAGGAACTTGTTGCTGCAGCAGCGGAGAAACTACTATGGCTGAAGGATTCAAGGTAACAGTGGTTTGTTAATAAGCTTCCAGAAAGATGTGACAGGGTGAGATGGCTCTGGCAAAATGTGACATCATTCATTGAAACAAACATAAAACAGGGAAATACAGGACAGAGAGAACTGTCATACTCAGTAAGTACGAGCTGGGATCCACAAATGAACTTGGAAGTGTTAGCTAATAATATTGGCAATCGTCACTCTGTACTGAGCTCTGGTGAGGCCTCACCTTGAGTACTGTGTTCAGTTATGGGCCCCTCATTACAACAAAGACATTGAAGCCCTAGTGAGCATCCAGAGAAGGGCAGTGAACCTGATGAGGGGTCTGGAGCTCAAGTCTTATGAGGAGCAGCTGAGGGAACTGGGATTCTTTAGTCTAGACAAGGCTCAGGGGAGACCTTATGGCTCTCTATAACTACCTGAAAGGAGATTGTGGCAAGGTGGATGTCAACCTCTTCTCCTGTTTAACTAGTGATAGGACTAGAGAGAATGGCCTCAGGGGAGATTCAGGTTGAATGCCACGAGAAATTTCTTCTCTGAAAGAGTGGTCAGGCCGAAAGTTTGACTGGATGATCTTTTCCATCCTTGGTGATTCTATGATTCTAAGAGTTGTGATATTCGAACCTGAACCTACTACAGCTGATCCAGTTGCATCTATAGGAATGTAATTTGTCTCAAGACAAAGTCTGTCCTCTTCCCCGTACCACTTTTTCTTAAATGAAAGATGGATTATTGATATCCATCTCACATGTCTGTAGTAAGTAGAAAACAAGTTCCTTTGGGTACTGATCCCACCCTGTATACTTACTTAGACGAGCTAAAGCTCTGAAACTCCTTCACTGACTAAAGAAAGATTCTTGGTAATCTGCTTTCCTCATTTGTGAATATAGTCTGAAACTGGGAACACAGACTTGTACACAATCTTATCAGGACTTTTCAAGTGAGTGCTGTGAGTTTCTTCAACAAAACAACTGATGTTCTGATTTGTTTGTATACAAAAGGAAACCAGTTTGTTTTTTGTTTTTGTTTTTTGGTATAAGTATTGCTGACAGTGAAAAAGCTGTATTTTGTGGAGAACTCTAGAACTCAGTATCAGAAATCAAGTTGCTCAGATCCATTTTTTATTTTAGTAGTCTCAGAGTTTGTCTAATCTTTGCTAGATTTACATACAGTACAAAAAAGTTACTTTCTGAAATTCAGCCCATCAGCGGAAGCAAATTAAGATATTTGATTAGAGTATGAAATAAATTCTTATCTTTCTATTCTTAATTATGACATTAAATTACTGCAGTTGGAATTCTTTTAGGAGCCCATATGCATTACATATCATAAAGCAGGAAAAAATCAGGCCAAACAGGAACTAGATTTTAATTTCTTTCCTTTAATATTCAAATGAAACAGGTCAATTCCGAATATTTAACTGCTACAGAAATCCTTTTAATAAGTACATTATAAACTAAAACAAACAGATTGATCTGTTCAGAACATCTATGAAATTGTATGCAAAAATACCATTTGAGGTTGAGAATATTCTATGATTGTTGTTAACTAGTAATGAAACAGATTCTTTTCAGGATATCCAAGAAGTAGCAAGATATTTTTATTAAAACTCATTGCTAATTTATGAGCTGGTGACAAACAATCAATACAAAAAAAAAAATTCCAAAGAAAAGCCCTTGTAATAAGGGAAACGTGAAAGAAAGGAAGTTTCTGAATGCCAAGTGTCCTCAAGAAGTTTATGGTGATATTCTTCTTTGGCATGTTTGGATAGATGAGTGCTTATTAGTGAGTTTTATGTAAAAGTATCTTTTTGGTGCCAATTGCAGTATCTTGAAAACTGAGGTTGATTTGTAGCTTGAAGTTTTTAGTATTGAGAATGAATGCAGTTATATTTTGTAGACTGGAATAATGCTTCTTTAACTTGGGGAAAATTAACTTCCGAGGATAATTTCTATGATATCTTCAGCATGAGATTACAATATAATACAAATGTTTCTTTGTGAGCCTTGGAATTGTTGTAAAGAGTCTCTGAGAGTGAAGTTTGTCTTATAACACTACAACAAGTATTTTATGATGTATTTGATTTTGCAACATATCTGAGTACAAAACATGGAACGTAGGACTTCACAGGTTCTTTGTCCATCCTGTTTATGACTGCCCTAGCTTCTCTTTTTTTTCTGATGATTTGATTGGATTTCTGTGATTGATTTTCCTGTGCTGTTGATACTTTTCTCTTGAAAACACGTTGTAGAGACCTGATGCGAACATCACTCCAGTCTGACACTTTCTCTGTTCCCCTGCACCTCTCCAAACAAAGCAAAAATAAACATTTTGAAGTAACTTTACTTCAGATGTGTAGTAATTATTTGAGATTCAGTCAAAGGAAAGTTAGTTTTTCTGTTTCTAATATATCATTCTGTTGGTGGGTTGATTCTTTGAGCAGAAGCTTACACCTCTGAACATACTAGAGTTCAGACATGCACTCTTCTAATTAATATTAGTCATGCAAATTCTACAGAGTATTGCCAAGTCTTTTTCTTTAAAACCACTGAGTCTGATAAAGACTGATAACAGTCCGAAAAAAACTTCCACTGCCACATATATGGTAATATATGAATTGGGTGATGGATTAGAATTGTGTGTATAGAAGCTGATTCTTTTTCCAAACAGTAAGGTAGCTCAGGCTTTTTGGATATGTTTAAAATTACTATTCACATATTGTACGTGTTAATAGACTTTGGCATAAAAACATTTAGAAAACTAGTAGCAGTACTTCTGTACTCATCTCTTTTCATGCAACTCCTGTACCCTTTCAAAATAAATATATTAAAAAGCTTAATATTTTAAGAGCTCTTACTATTTCTAAAGGATGATAAATATTTCATCAAATTTTGAATTTAGACCCAGTGGCTCACAAAAATTTTATGTACAAATGCAATTGCTTGCATGATGGCAAGACCTCTGTATTATTTATAATTTTATAGTTTACTTAGATTTAATGAAGATTTTTCAAAGGAAATTTCTCATAGAGAACAATTTTTCTGTTGCAATAACAGAATAGTTTTGTTAAAAATACTAGTTTTATTGCATCAATGATTTACCCAACTATTATTTTTAAAGGTGAAAAACATCGTTGTATGTTTAGTAAAAAAAGCTGTTTCAGTCAGATGCAGATATGTTAGCTTTTTCAAAATGCCCAATTGGTAATGCATTTTGACTTAAGAAGCAAGGCTTCATCAATTTCAGAGGATTTTTTTAATGCAAATATTTTCACTAGTATAGAAGTTATTAGAAATTTTGAAAAATATTTTACAAGATCAGTACGAAGTATTGAACCAGACCTTTTACATTTTTTTTCCTGAAGTTAGAAATTTTCCAAAACAAGGCTTTCTCTGCAAGAAAAGTGGCATTTTTATAAACCGTTGTGTTGACTGTAATCATTGCCTTCTGATAGCATGTATGTCAGAGCTGTAACTCCAAATATGAGTGCTAGTTTGGAAACACTGGAAACACTGCTAGCTGCAGTTTGGAAACACCAATGCTTGTAAAGAAAGAGCTCAGGCTTATTGACGGTCTTATTCAAGTTCATAGCCTGCAGAGCTATAACACATTCCCTTTGAAGAGCCAGTAATCGCTGTTACCGACATGACATAGCATCAAATTCCCTGGTGAAACACAAGACGTACATGGTTTCAGAGTCTTTTCTCTATAATATTCAATGTAAATGTGTATTAGATTCTATAGATGTTCTGATCGAGAAATTCAGATTTCATTCCCATTATAAGGCCTTATTTTTTGCATAAGGCACTAATTGAACTTCAATCCCCTCCTTGGTTTTGTCAGAGTAACAACTTTTGTACCATTCTGCTGACACTGTCATTTCATTCTTGTGTAGGTAGGGCAACTACTGGCCGCAGCTTCAACAGCAGAAAGAACTTGGTTAATTAAAACCATGTATGGCCTACAAATGGCAGTCAGTGCCCCAACTAGAGATGTATTAAATCCTATCAGATAGACTTCCAACTGTGACATCCAAATTGGAAGTGTCCAGAGTTTGTGAGACAGTCCTGATCCTATTATAAATGAATATGAATATGAACATTTTTTCATGATAAATTTGTGCAGACAACATTTCTAAATCCAGTACAAGCAATGAAACAACATCTATTCCAAAAGTATGTCAGGGATTTGTTGCCCAGTACTTTGTTATTTTTATTCTTAGTCTAAAATAAAGGAGCAGAAAATAGTCCAACGTATATTATATTTATTATCTTTTGAAATGTCTGTATCTTTTACTCCATAACTTGACAGACATTCTCAGATAAGAGGCTTAGTGGTTGTGTTTGGGTGGTAAATATCATTGGATTGTAGATCATCCATTCCTGCATTTGCCTTGTTTGTTTTCTGTTTATATCAGCTGAAGATCAGGATGCTCATTTGAATTGTCTTCATAATAGAATATTGCAGTTGCAAGCTGACCAAATGACAGCAGGATTTTGCCAATAAAATTAAGTGACAAGATTTTTGGTACTCATCTTTACCACCTCTCTTCTTGTCCCTAAGTACTGGTAAAAAACAAACAAACGAAAAAGGCAGTAAATTGCTTTGCATAATAGCTAGATCAACAACTTTAAACTGTGTACAAATGGTTAAAAAAATAATTAAACCTGCTTCCATAATCAATAAACATTGAACATAAAGAAGCCTTAAAAGAAATCAAGTTTCCATTGAGGTAAGCTCATTACTACATTCAAATTTTTACTTTACTTGAGGTATACTTCAGAGTTAGCTGAAGAAATCTTATTAGGCTTTCAATCTTAGGCCATTTTATTACTGTCCCATATTGCTCAGTTTCCCTAGAGCAAATTGAGGGAGTTTGGGTATTTTATTAATAAAGAGGAAAAACAATTTAAACACTTCAAAGAAAGACAGAAATAAAAGTGAATGCATCAAAATGGAAATTGCTTCAGACTTTCACATTGATATTCTTTAAGAACAGCACTGTACTGCTAAGGATTTGTGTGGTTAAATTGTAAATACAACCTAGTTTCAACTAAATATTCTTAATCACAAGTAGTGATAAGAACAATGTTGTTATCAAGGAAGAAAAAACAACTGAGGATGGGGATTGTAAATGAACAGCCAAGTCTTGTACTATCTTCTTTGTCAAAAATAAACCCTTTGAATTGTTTGGGGAGTGCTGTCTGAAGAGAGTTGCAGGACTTAACTCAAGGCAATGATTTTGTGAGTGACAATAGTCTGATAGATGGAGACATAAAATTGTATGCTCCAGAAGGGAGTTGCAAGCAAAACTAGTGGAAGAGTAGGGAAAGCTGAGGAGGAAAATGTAACACTTCATAAACATTTTGATATTTTTTCTCCCCAATCAATAGCTGTATACTGATAGGCTTTTTGCCTAACCTGCCTTCTGCTGAGCCCAGACTACTCTTTGTGTATACTAGTGCTCATATCCCCATACTCTATCTCTGAAAATATACTTTCTCTGCTTCACCTCACTAATGACTACTTTTGATCAGCTCTGCTCTGCATCTCCATTTGTCAGAAACGCCTGATTAAGCTGGTAAAATGGACAATGTTTTTTTTCTTTTTTAATGCAAAAATAACTAGATTTCTCTAGGTCCTGATGCTCTGCTACAGTATGTTCTCCATCCTGTAAGTTAACATTGTTATCTAAGTTATAATAGAGCAAGTTGTATGTGGCTGCATTTTTATACTGTAGTTATGGTTAAATAGATGCATCCCATAATTGGAGAATTCTAAAGTATTTTCTTTTGCTGCCTTTTATCCCACTCCCATCAGCCTTTTAGTAAGGACCCTCAACAGGGAAAAAGTTTCCCTCTCCAGAGAAAGACAGACATGTTTTTTGGTATTTCTTTTCTGTTTTAGTATATATTAATGATAAATTTGAGATGGATTTAAGCAGGTGTTTTCTGTTGTGCGGTTTTTGGTTTCTTTTTTTTCCTGGTTTTTTTTTGGTTTTTTTTTTTTTTTTTTAGGTAAAAAAGAAGGATCATTAAATTGTAGAATGGCTTAGGCTGAAAGGCACCTTAAAGATCATCTAGTTCCAAACCCCCTGCCATGGACACAGTTGCAACATACTAGATAAGGCTGCTCAGGCCCCCATCCAACCTGGTCTTTAATGCCTCCAGGAATGGGGCATCCACAGATTCTCTAGATAACCTGTTCCGGTGCCTCACCACCCTCTGAGTAAAGAATTTCTTTCTAACATCAAAACTAATTCTAATAGCCCAGACTTCAAATCCTTCTTTATCCTACTTAGAGTTAGGGATATGGTATGGAACCATGTCAAAAGCCTTGAACAAATCCAGATAGATAGATGAGTTGCCCTTCCTTTGTCCACTGACGCCACCACTCTTTTATAGAAGGCCATCAGATTGGCCAGACACAATCTGCCCTTGATAAAACCGTTCTGGATGACTCAGATCACTTCCTCATCTCAGATGTGCCTTAACATCTCTTCCAGGAGAATCAGTTCCATGATGTTTCTAGGCTCATGGAGCAAGCACAGAAACTCACCAGGCTGTAGTTCCCTGGGCCATCCTTTGACTCTTTTGTTATAAAAGATGTGTGCAGGCATATTAAGTTATTTCCAATTATTTGCCTTTTAAAACATAATCTTGTAATATTTCAGTTCACACCTGTTTTAAAAAAAAAAAAAAAACCTCCATCACAGTGCAACTTATGACTCTTTGGACATTTTTCTGACTAAAATTATTTTTCTTAGTTTACTGTCTTTTAAAGGTAAAAAGATTGTGTAATTTTGGCTGAGAAAAGACTAAGGTACTCACCTTCTCCCATTGTGGTTGTCTGTTCTATTATATAGCTGATGTCATCAGTTGAGGGGACAGGAATATTGGCAATTATCCAACCTTTGGTGATTAAATGAGCAAAAGTAATACAGGATATATGAAGGATTAAAAATAAAATGATGACAAATGTCCAAATGGGAATGACAAGTCTACACTGTGTTTCTGACTTGGTTGGCATCATAATATTAACGTAAGCATCAGTTTTTAATAGCAATTGTAGTGCTTTATTTATTTCTCAGGTATTAAGGGCAATTGGCAAGGCATTCAATACAATCATTTCTCCTGCAAAGTACAGAAATGCCAAAATACTTGCTTAAACTCAATATGAAGTCACATGATGTGCATATACACTTCCTAATGACACAATAGATTTTGCTTTACAGTAGCCCTAAATAGGTGGTTTTGGAGAAAGCAAGAGATCTCAGATGGCAAATACTGGCATGGCTCTATTACCAGTTGAACTGCTCTGATTTATATGAACAGCATGCCTGGTTTATGGGAAGTTGGAGGCCAGATTGTTGACAGGTAATTGCTAATGTTTGAGAGGTAAATTCTGCTTTAGCGTAGAGCTTCCAGAAGCTTATAATATCTTGAATAATGAAGTGTAGACTATAGTTGCTGATGTGGTTTTTTTCATCATTGGAATAAGCAAGGGTTGCTGCAGGAGAGACTTCAAGAGAAAAGAATGAAACACATTGTGTTTTGTACTCTATATGTTGAATATTGAGTTCATCTTCAGTATTATATACAGATAATGTGTTTAAAAAAAAAAAAAAAAAGATAACTGCTAGTGCAGTGAACATTCTCATCCAAAATGAAAGTATCCACAAAGGTAATAATTGAAAATCAAAAGGAAATTATACATTGTAATCAGGGGGAAAAATGCCCTCACAGCATTTTTCTCCCATCCCAAAACTTTCCATTAGAACTCCCTAAACAACTGCATTAACAAATAAGAAAAATATTGGGCTAATTTGTTTTTTTATTTTGTCCAGAAGGCTAAATGACTGTCTTAGCTGGGATACATTAGCTGACTTGTTTGAAGTGATTTCGGGGTCACTCAGCTACATATCTCAAATACTGCATCCAAAGTTCCATGAGTTGAAAAGTTCTCATTTATCCCAGCAATTCATAGTTTTCCTTCAAAATCAACTTTTAGGATCTATCACTTCAAAAGTCATAGAAAAAACCTTAGCTTACAAACTCTTACGTAGTTTACACTTCTGTGTACTAAAAAGCCACAGGACGTTTTTGTCAGCAGTGATTGTTGTCTGTAAATGAGACTTTCCTAAATTACTTGTGGAGCTCCACTGGTGATTTGGATTAACTGTACCTACTGTCTTTACACATAAACGTTTCACACTTTGGTGGAGTTACTGCCATAGTACTTTTGCTGCATAATTTTATAAGCAGTTTGCAGTAAATACAGTGTATTTGCTTGTGTTCTTTCTTTGTGTTTGTATTTTTGGTTTCACCCAAGAACAAACAAATTTGACCATTTCTGAACTGCTAATATTTGCCCATTGGGAGTTCCCCCTGTATACCATTCAGCAAGAAAAGGCCTGTGCAACACCTTTTCTTCAAAGAAGATCAAGACCGTTCTATGTCAAAAGAATACTGAATAATACAAAAGAAAAACAAGAGGAGAAATGCATGTTTAACCTCAGCTATTTGTGCAGTCCTTTAAAAGTCTTCCAATAGTTTCATTTTTGAAGAAGCTTTTTTGTTTCTTCTAGGAACTTGTTGGCTAAATTTCAATCAAATCATCAGTAGTCAATGCAATCTGAGAAGTTGATTTTGCAAATAACAATATTCTGTTTGCATCTATATTGACTAAAGTGGAATCATTAGAACAAGGAAGGATTGCTGAAGGAAAGACTTAAAGAAAAAAGTACTGTTGATTACCCAGCTGCCACAAGTTGAAAAAGAAGTGTTATAAAGTCCCAACATGCACATAGCAACAGATCAGATATAAATAGAAAATGGCACGAAGGAATAGTCAAATGTGATTATGAGTATGCAAAGAATTTATTATTAGTATGAAATAATAATAAAAAAAAAGTAAGCACACTTTGGAAATTGCAATTTAGTTCAGAAGAGAGAATCAAAGGGAAAAGGGAAGGAATTCAGTGCACCAAAAGTAAGTAAGATCTGATGTTGGAAAGAGGGTGATTATGCCATAAATGAAAGAATTTTATAGAACTGAATTTCAGACGAATGGAACATCGACTGGTATAGCTGAGGAAGTTCAAATCACAGTAAGATGTCTCATGGAATAAAATAAAAGTAAATTTAATGGTACAAGAGATGAGGAATGATTTTAGTTGGATTATAGAAACTACCTCACTGCAATATTTAACATCTTCAGAGAAATGGGTTTTTATTCTGCTAAACCTTTCATTATATTAAATGGGATTTTTTTCTAGTGTATCATTTCCTAAAATATCATTTTATAATCATGGAAAAAAAGATACAAAGGACACAAGGGAGAAGTTAAAGCAGGAAGGAGCCGTTATATTTTCTTTAGAACAGCTGCACAAGCCAAATATCTGGCCAACTTGTGTGATTGTTAAAGACTTCTATATTCAGAAACATTAAAATCAGATGGAGAATACCTTCATGAACATAAAATTAAATGTGAAGATTAATTGTATACAATTAAAATTTAAATTTCTGTGCAGTCCTGAGGTAAACAGTTAGATGAATTAATTCCAGTATGATAAGCCACACTGTTAAATGATTTAGAAAATAGATAGTACACTCACAGCAAAGGAATTATAGTTCTTGATAAGCTTTGAAATTCACATTTAACCAGTTTAGCTACCAGTAAAGTCTGTATTTTTGCAATTACTTGCTAGCTAAGTGGTCAATAAGAAATTCCAGGCCTACATAATCACAAAGGCACATTGTCCAAATCTCTCCTGAAGTCCCTGATACTGCATTTATCAGAGCACAACTAAGAGGCACAGCTCATGTTTTAATTAACTGACCATTTTTAATGTGCAGAAAATTAATACTATTTGTTAATTCAAAGGCTGCCTTATTGGATGTGATTGTAGATGCAATGTTCCAAAACAACGCCCATGCTTATTCTTGTTTGTTTGAGACATTATAAAATAGTTCTCTTCCACCTACGTAGTTTCTAATCTCTACTAGTCGTCATGTTCTGATCTGACATTAGAATTCGGTGTTTAAGAAAGTATTGTCTTAATAGAAAAGGCCTAACAAATGAACTCATTTTCATTACATTATTTCCAGTTATATCATACCACAGTAAATCTGATGCTATAACAATTCAAAACTCTCGGCATTCTCTATCAAGCATGTGTTGATTTGTAACAGAAATGGATTATTTACTTCAGGTAGTTTTTTAATCTACAGTTTGCACTTTTACCTTATAGCACTGAAACGGAAGTAGTTGATTATTCTTATGATTCAGAGTTAACAACTGCACAGACCTAAGGGCTTGTACAGTTGTGTTCCCTGAGTACCCTAGATATGCTGCATGTCACACAGTGTAACAGCATCTTCACAAGCAAGAGAAGAAGTGACATAGTACTCACTGAAGTTGTTTCTAATACTTTTTTTAGTAAAGCCAACAGAGCAAATTATATGAGTGGTCCTCATCACATCACTGCAAAATTAATCTCTTTAACTTAAACTCTGAGGTAATGCAATTCTGATAGCTTGCAAGTTTGTTTCACCCCATCAGGATTTTCACATACATGCATGAGATGTTGTCACCCTGTATAGCCTGATTTCCTGATAACTGATTAAAAAAAACCAAATATATGTATATATGTATGCACTTGCAAGGAATGTTACATAATATAATTACATGTCATATAGTTATCATGAGATCACAGACTGACATGGCGGAGTATCCTTCCCAAACATGTAATCAGCATAGGCAAATAGATGACTTATGTGGCAGAAGAGGATTCTGCAACTAGCAAATGCTATTTGAATGTAGAACTAATTCAAAGCCATCCCTCCCAGAAAAATCAAGCCAAACAAATGAAGTTCTCTGAGAATTTTTGCGCTACTAGTTGGAAATTTTTACTATTGTTGCTTTGGAGTTATCTAGTTAAAAAAATAAAAAAATACAAAATTACGAAAACACTTATATAAAAAGATGGAATTAGTTCTAACCATTCAGAGTGACTGTGGCAGTATCCATGGGTGGTCATGGATATGACTGCGGAGGAGAAAATTCATTAAGAACCTCATCACAACAAAATATGATATGTACTTTGAAAAAAATAAAGCAGTTTCCATGGAAAGTCTTTAAAACACATTTCAGCACTATTCACTTTGTAGAGCAATTAAAATATGTGTTCATAATAATGTCCCATTGTGCTTTTTCATGATCAGCTATGGTACAAAAAAAACTGTTTCAACTTTCACTTGTAGCAGAATAAAATAATTTTAAGGAAGTGTTCTAACGGAATCAATGACTCCAGCTTTAAAATGAATTATTGGACTTTCTTTATATATATCTTGTCTTTAAAATAATTGTGTTTGGTAATGCAGCATAAGTAACTTCATAACACACATTGACAATACTGTTCTAATTTTATGGTCAACTCTGATGTCTATGAAGAAGCTATTATGTACTTTGCAGATATTTGTCATGCTCAAGGTATCAGTTATATTCTTGCTTTGGGATTAGTACAGTGTCTTTAACTTCAGAAGTCAAAAAAGTATAGAAGATGTAAATGAATGTTTAGGATGGTCCAAGTTCTAAGACTTTTTGAGAAACAGACAGATGGAAAGCTAATATTACACAAGAGAACAGTATGCTTCATGTTCTGATTATGGAAATTTTTACTGTTATTTCTGAAAATTCAAAGAAAGTTTTCTGAAGTTAGGGTACAGTCCTAGAAGGTAGATAACAACTGTACATTTACTAGGCTGCTATGGTTGATTTTAGACGTGAGTTCCTAACTTGCTTCTGTTTTGTTTGTTTGTTTTTGAAGTAGATCTATCTGCCAGTTTACAAAATAATTTACATAAAGTTTTAAGGTTTTGCAAATTTTTGGATAAGTTTAGGATCTCATCCTAAATCTGACATTAATGCTTTAATTTACTTGTTTCTTTTTTTAAAAGGGATCTCTGAAGCCCCGTCTACTTGTATTCTGAAGTTCATTTTCAGTTTATCCTTGGCATGTCTGTAACAAAGCACACAGTTCTCTGTAGTCAATGCATTTTCTTCTATGTAGGTCAGAATGAACATGTTATATTATAAATATTTTAGAAACTTTATTTTCTGACCTAAAAGACCTACAGTTATTCTTAGGTTTGGGGTAATCATTTGGAGGCAAATAGACCTTTATATTTTACAAGATTGTTGTTATTTGAAATATAATGCAGAACAATTTGGAGTATGAAAAACACTGCAGTGGAATGCCAAATCAGACATTAGTGGCAGGAAAGAAGTCTGAAATATGAAACAGTAGCTAATTCACTAAAATAAAAATCTTGGAACTAGATGTTCAGAAATGCTGTGGTGCATAGAAATATGTAGAGAGTACTTCTATTGGAAAAAATGTCAGTAATGCATTATCCAAGTAGGTATTGTTAGGTAATCCATTCAACAATGGAAAGCAAAGATATATTTGTGGAACAGTTATGAATTGAATTCTTATTGTGAGGACTTGCCTAGATCTTTAAAGAAAAAAATCCGACCTTCATTATAAAGTAGTAGATTCATTCAGTTTATTTCTCTATAAAGGCCACAAAATCATGCAAAAATAATGTTATAACTGAGACCGTAGTCTTGAAATTCATATACAGTAAATACAGTAAACTGTGTAGATTCACTGCCATCAGTATTTATTTCTGAGTGCATTATTTGTTGGTATAAGTGGCATTATAGAGAAATGTAATATTTTCTTTCACTGACACTTGATTGTTGAGTATAGCTTTCCCAAAACAGCACAGTGTGATCAGTTCTAATTGAGAGTTGGTCGGCAATTTCATGGCAAAGTCTAAGTGACTTTTGTCTTAGAGATTTAAAACTTCTGAACAGTTGTCTTTCAGTGTGAATTTTACATCTAAATAAGACCCTATTTGTAGTTCAGTACAGTTTGTCTTCTAGCAAACCAAATGTCTAAATGCCTAATGAGAACTCATATGGGCTGAGAATCGCATTCACTAGGTCCTTTCTTTAAAATAAGAACAAATATTGAATACATGACTGAAATGATAATTTCTTATCCAGTATGAATTTCTAGAAATCTTGTCAATGTCATGATGTAAAACAGGAATTAACTCAATTATTTTTCTAAGTGAAAGAATGAATAGGCTGACAAATGACCTAAAATTCATTTGATATTTGACTTGACATGCAACAAAAGCAAGCAGAAGTAAAACATAAATAAAAACAAAATTAAAAAATAAATGAGCCATCATATTTCTGCTACTAGTTGTTCTAATTGTAATGTAACGTCTACTTTATTTTGTTTATGCTGAACTTCTTTCCTTTTCTTTATCCCTACAAAAAATAGAGACAGAGCTTCCCTGCTCTAATTTTTTAATCAATGGCAGAGAGACACACACACTTCCTTTTGTGCTACTGAGTGAGAGAGTTTAGTTTTTTCAATTTGCAGCTTACTATGTTGGTATTATTCCCATTATGTGGTTGGCAAACAAAACAAAAATCAAACATACAAAAAAGATCTTCAGAGATTCCACCACTAAAATATTTTCAAGTGAAGAAATCTGGCTCACTGATGTTTTTAATTCTAAGGGAGTGCTAGAGGAGTTAATTTCCACACAGTTTCATATAATGCAGAGTGCTAATGGAGCACTACAATATTGCAGTATTGCAGAAGACTTCAAAGAATGAATAATAACGAAAAATACTCAGAAGTCCAGGGGCCAGCTGCTGGGCATACTGAGCATCTGAACCCAGTTTCTGGATGAATCCACCATGTACATGTGTGCTTGTGTAAATACACACACATTTGTATAGGATGAAGCTCTTGGTTCTGTCTGTTTTCATGTAAATTCTTTGTGTCTGATTGTGATCCTCATTTATACATATATAAAGAACACATATATAAATTTGATGCTTACCTGAGCTCTGTTTGTTGTTTACCTACTGGGAAAGAATCTTCACTGGATCCAGCGATATGGAGCAGCAGCAGCCTTGTTGGTGAATAAGATGTAGTATTAAGATAACAAAAATACATTCAAAAGCTTTGTTCAGGATTCATTTCAGGATTTTGCAAATGGGTGATTATTTCTGTATAAATGGCATAATGTGATCTAAAGCAGTATTTCATGATCCCTCTCTTCCTGCATAAAAGGACCTTAAACTACATTGTCTTGGATACATCAGCACTTCTTCCAGATCATTAACACTGATCCATGAAAACACTGGTATATTTAAGACAGAAAACTTGCTTTTTTGCTTAATGCATTTTAAATGTACAAAGTAAGTGTTAAAAGTACTTTTTCTTTATAAGCAGTATAATTATTAAAATGTTTGTACTGTTAGCTTGTGTACTGTCATGGATTCAGCCATCTGTAGTCAATGAAATTTCAGAGGTGAAATCATGTGATTCTATGATTCTTCTCTAGAATGCCCAGAGAGAGCAGCCTGCACAATCAAAACTCAAAGTTACAAAAATTGAACGAAAGGGACCACAAAACCTGGACCTAGACAGGCTGGAGAGCTGGGCAGTAAGAAACTAGATGAGGTTTAACAAAAGCAAGTGTAGTCTCGCACTTGGGGAGGAGTAATTGCATGCACCAGTACAGGTTGGGGGATGACCTGCTGGAGAGGAGCTCTGCAGAGTGGGACCTGGGTGTCCTGGTGGACGACAGGTTGGCCATGAGCCAGCAGTGTGCCCTTGTGGCCAAAAAGGCCAATGGCATTCTGGGGTGCATTAAAAAAGAGCATGGCCAGCAGGTCAATGGAGGTGATCCTCCCCCTCTACTCTGCCCTGGAAAGTCCTCATCTGGAGTACTGTGACCAGTTCTGGGCTCCCCAGTACAAAAAAGACAGGGATCTCTTGGAAAGAGTCCAGCAGAGGGCCACAAAGATGGTGAAGGGCCTGGAGCATCTCCCCTCTGAAGAACGGCTAAGTGAACTGGGTCTGTTTAGCCTTGAGAAAAGAAGACTGAGAGGGGACCTGATCCAGGTCTATAAATATCCAAGGTGTAGGGGGCAAAGTGGCGAGGCCAGACTCTTTTCAGCAGTGTGTGGAGACAGGGCAAGGGGAAACGGCTACAAACTGGAGCATAGGAAGTTCTGCACAAATGTGCGCAAGAACTTCTTTACGGTGAGGGTGATGGAGCACTGGAACAGGCTGCCCAGGGAGGTTGTGGAGTCTCCTTCTCTGGAGATATTCAAGACCCGCCTGGACGCCCACCTGTGCGACCTGGTGTAGGGAACCTGCTTTGGCGGGGGGTTGAACTCAATGATCTCTAGAGGTCCCTTCCAACCCTACGATTCTGTGATTCTGTGAAAACCTGTTTGTATATACGATATAGCACTACCATTACAGTTAAAATTAACATTGAGAGTGATCATTCTAGTAAACATTTCTTACTGAAAGTAATTTTTGTATTTAAATAGAATTTGAAAATTATCTTTACCAGTGCTAACTTCAGTCATTTTGACTATACTTTTAAACTACCTTCTCTTTTGTATTTCTGAAATTCCATGATTTTTTTTTACACTATTCATAATTAAGAAAACAGCATTCTACTCTTAAGTACTGTCATGGATGGAAACAACTAGACTATCCACTTCACTCATGAGAGAGAATCATAAAATTATTTATTAACAAAATACAATGTAGTGATTTGACTGCAGATTAACAATATTTGAGGGAGGAGATCCTATTGTGCTGCTGTGTAGGAGAGCTCATCATCTTCTTTTTAATTATTATATTTAACTGCTACTTTATTTATTTTATTATGAAAAACACTTAAGATTCTGTTTGTTTTTTGTTTGGTTGGTTTTTGTTGTTGTTTGAAGCATTGTATTTGGGGGGTTAAATGTATTTAAATAGCATTTAAGTATCTATATAGTGCAACATTCCATTTTCCAATAAACTTGAATTGTAACTTTTGAGGTTATACCTCAAGTTGTAATGGGAACTGCAGTGCATTTTATGCATCATTTTCTGGCAGCATAATGGATCTTTTTATGCAGAAACATGGAAAGTAGAAAGGCCAGCTGGTCCTTGTGGATTGAAGCAAAAAAAAAAACATTACAAAAAGAAATTTCTGTCTTTCACAAGAGAAATATTACAGTAAAATTTTTACAGACTGTATAGGACATAAACATTTGTTTTTGAATAGTGTTGGACTGAGACCACCAGAATCACTTCCTATCATTCTCTATTTTGTCAATTTTACTGAAGGCATAAATGAATGAATTCTAAGAGATTAAATTAATGAACTCTTATGTTACAGAATAAGTATTAATGAAGCTACTTTACTAATATATTTCAGTTTAGGAGCACAATCTTGTAGACCAATGTAGGTATATATTTGAATGCTTTATTTATGATACAAACAAATTAAATCTTCTCAGTTCCTTAACTAAAGGTACAAAGTCTCAAGAAAGACATATGTTTTGTATTTTGGCTGTGTATCATGCACTTAACATGCAGATGAATTAATTCACATCATTTGGATGTGAATTCATGTCCCTCAGATGTCTAGATCAATGGCCATCTGATAGGATGACAGAACACATTCACCAGGTTGGACCACTGCTTGAGGACAGACATGTCAAGAAGTTGCTGGTTTATATGTATAGCTTGTAAAATACTTTAAATCTCTTCTTTATAAGTAAAAGCCTTAGAGCTGAATGTCACCATGAACTAAATCACATCCTTT
Organism: Pavo muticus; assembly: GCA_016647715.1. Taxonomy (NCBI): domain Eukaryota; kingdom Metazoa; phylum Chordata; class Aves; order Galliformes; family Phasianidae; genus Pavo; species Pavo muticus. The sequence goes on along the minus strand of JACDJE010000016.1, from coordinate 3,295,044 downwards.
TACTACACACAACACAGAAAGAAAATATATTCAGAAGCAAAAATGAGGAATGGGAAGGAGCAGCTGTAGATATCAGTAACCTCAACCATGCTGAAGATTAGGAAACCCTAAGAGCCCTAAGTAGAATATAAGTACAGACTGGAATGTCAGTTTGACAGGAATCAGTATTGTCAGAGGTGCTAAATGACCTGCAGATAAAAGACTCTGTTGAATTCCAGTGGAAATAACTAGTATTGCCATTAATACTAAACATCACTGAATCCAAGTATCTATGGAAAAAGGCTGCTCATAGCTATAGGCAGAAGCATCTAGAATCTGTTTTTTTGGTTAAGCAAAATTAAAGCAATATTGGATCGTGATCTTTAAAAACACTGTGGAAGGGTAAGAGTTATCTAAATAAGGATACATTTTTAACACAAGAAGAAATAGGATTATGACTACGTCTGGGAATTTGGATGATGATTTCTAAGCACTAGAGCAGAGAAGTTCTGAGAAGCTGGAAGATAAAGTGTTCTTCTGAGAAGCTGGAAGATAAAGAACTTAACAATGTTAAATTCTTACTACACTGGCAGCTAGCTAACATTATTTTTCAGTGAACTAAAATTTGAGGCATTTATTATTGTAGTTATTTCATATCCTGTGAAACTTTTTTGCTTTCAGTTAAAGTTATTCAATTATTATACTAAGTCTTTAGTGATATCTTCTACAGTGTTATTGTTCATTTACTTTTAGAAACCTTTGACTTTTTGTTCAATGTACTATTTTTTTAAGCTTCCTAATGTTGCAAAATAGAATATCTGAGATGTGATTAAAATGTTTCTAGCTGTTACAGTCAATGTATCTGCTCTAAAGTATCTAGACTGATAAGCACCTCAGCATTAGTTTTTTTATTATTTTCAGTCTTGAATCTTAGGCTTTGCCAGTTCGATTACTCAAACTGCCAGACTGAATTCAATGATAGACTGTGTGGGATGTGAAGTTACTTTACAGGATTAATACCTGACTGACATGGTGTTTTCATAAGGACGAACATGCAGATCCCTTACGGTGCATGGGATATAGAATGTTGCACATGCACAGAAGATAAAATGAGCTTGTAAATGTTGCATGGGAATTCCCAGATTTTTAAGGCAGTAAAAATTGCTGCTTAACTTAAAATATTATGTTTTATCTGTAACCAAGGATTTCTTTCTTTTTCACTTGAATTGGGACGACTGAGTTTTATTTCTAAACTATTTTAAAGTGCAAATCACATTACTAGTAATACTTTTACTTCTTATTTATTGAATGCTTCAATTTTCTGACTTAAGGGCAACATAAACTTTTTGGGGGCGTGAAATTCATCCTCAGTTGAACCCTTCAGTTTGTTCTTAGAACTGCTTTAGTTTCGCATTGATGTTTGCCTCCAAAAGTATGGTTTCGTTTTGCTACTGTTATTCTTATTTAATCTTGTGTTTATTTTTTGCATTTCTTCTGGCTTAAATTTTAAGGGATTCTTATGCAAAAAGGAATTCTGACTTTAATAGAGGTGTTTTTATTTTTCCCAAACAATGGGCAATTGAGTGCACAACTCATCTAGAAACACTGTCAGTGTGATGAATTGGTATTTAAGTACTTGCAAAGTCAACCAGGAAGCAAGACTTTCATGTTTCTGGTTGATTTTCACTGAACCTAACCTGCATTTTATTTTGGTTTGCTTTTATGGGATGCAGTGAAATTTCTAGACTAGCTTTCCAATTTCTAAATGGAATAAACAAACTCCTCTGTGAACTAGCAGTCACTAAAATTCATTTTAAGTCTTGGCCCACTGATAGTCAGGTATAACAAGTGCATGCAGGACACTGCCAACATAGTTTGGTTATCAGTTTTGAACCAGAGCCTGTGCTTCCATGACTGCATGCATGCTGCAGAACTGTGTGGAGCTGCATGAACTAATCAGAAATAGAGTAGCATCTTCCTGTAATAATTTATCCTGTGGGTAAAGTAAGTAGCCCTCAGTTCCTTGATATAGCAAGGAAAATTGTTGGACAGATTTCTGCCCTTTCAGATGCCTGAGGGTCCTGCAACATGACATGCAGATATTGCACGTCTAGTAATTTTCAGCTGTCCTTTTTTCTTCCTTGCAGCTTTTTAGACCGTGTCAATACTTGTGTCCTTCTTTTTTTTTTTTTTTT
>JACDJE010000016.1:3194034-3292419 GCA_016647715.1 Pavo muticus | reverse complement strand
GGGGGGGAAGGGGGGCGGAGGGAGGAGCGTGGAGGGAGCGGAGAATGGAAAAAAAACCTTTGAAGGCAGTTAGGCGGCTACAGCTTCTTGGTAAATATGAGCTAATGAGCTAATTATGACTAGAAGTTTGGTCTTCTGAGCACTGAAGTCAGTGTCAAATCTCCTAAATTCTAATTTCAACACCGCAGAAGCATGATATGATTATATATTTCTGCTCACATCATCAACAAAGAAATGCGATGGTAGTTTTAACACTACATTATTAATAACATATTATCATAAACAAATTGCTGTCATCATTGTGCAATCTTATTAAAATGTAACTTCATGCTAAATTGAAAACATCCCCCCTTCGAGAGAAAAACTGCCAGGTTTTCAAGGCACAGCTTTTACAGTGGGGAAGATGAAGATGAAAATCTTTCTTATTATTCATTAACACCAGAAAGTGAAGCATGCAATATGCTTTGTGGCTTTGCATTGCTGTCTCTTTCCTCTGTTTTGATATTATCGTGAGAAAAAGTAAACTCATACTATATACAGAACTAAGAATTACATTTGCCTCTCTATGTAGATGCAATTACCTCTATATAGGCAATTAATTGATTGGGATTTAAATCCTATGAGCATATCTAAAATGCAACTGATATTATTCATCTGGTCACAATAATTCTAACTGTTTTTGAGCAAATTATTACCAAGAAGCCTTTTATTTAAGAAAGATTACTAGTATCTATGCCTTTTCTCTGGAGTTTTGTTTATCCTTTGATGTCTTCTCTGTCCCGAGATTGACTGTACCAGCCTTCAGTACAGAGGTGGTGGAGCGTCAGCAATCAGCGTACCAGCTTCTTGACTGGAGGGAGGTTGCTGCTGCTGTTGGGGATTTCCTCTTTCTCAGTCTTGGGGTGTGCTTGCACTGCTTGTTTCTGTAATCAGAGTCCGCTTCCTTTCCACTGCTTCCTGACCAAAATGTCAAAGATGCATCCCAAATTTTTCCTAGGCTCTGTTAATCCAACAGTTATCATTTCACTATGTTAAACTGGCAAAGCTCTCCATATAGTCCTTTACTACAGAGTAAGTTGGTAGAGCAGGAAAAAAGGCATGTGGAGAGCTTGGCAGCTCTTTTCTCAGAGAGCCTGCAGAATTTCAAAGTAAGCCTGGCAGCATAACTTTTAGCACGATATGATGAAATAGGGTCAGGTAATAATTGCCTTCATCTTATGATGACGACTGAAAGACAAAAAATTACAGGTGCATTCAAGAAAATGAATTGAAAAGAATGCAGATCATCCAACAAAGTCTTTCTGTCTTGGAATAAAACATAATAAAATAATATGTTAGCTGCACAAGATAATATTGAAGTAAAGCAATGACAGGTGCAGAAAAAATTTGCCTTTAATATTCTGAAATGCATTCTCTCTACTTATCACAGGATTTAAAAAGAAAAAAGTCTCAAATTAAAATTCACTAAAAGAAGCGGCAAAAGAAAGTTCATAGCAGTGCTTTGTCTAAGTTCAAAGCAGTGCTGTTTATTTATTACAATAGCAATGTCTGTTTTACATAACATCTTTTCATTTTACAAATATGGGTATCAGTGGCTGCTAAATTATGTCATGTTACTGTTTTCCCTGTGTCTGAAGGGCAGAGTAGAATTATTGTCTGGTGGTTATTTAAATCAGCTTCCTTTAGCATTTCATTATATATATATATATATAAATATTTTATTTTTTTTTTAATTTTTGGAGAAGGAAAGAATAAGCATTTGGGGCATATATGAGTTAATCTTTGATTAGTAGTCTCCAGAAGAAAGAGAATATTCACAAAATGTCATTTCCTTTGGGAAATAATAAAAAAAAAACTTACAAAAACTCTTCAAACCTGTAATTAACAGTGAGTAGAATAAAAAAAGACATTATAGAATCATAGAACCCTTAGAGTTAGAAAGAATCTCTGAGGGCCATCTAGTCCAACTCCCCTGCAATGAACAGGGACACCACAGCTAGATCATGTTGCCCAGGGCCTTATCCAGCCTCGTCTTGAAAGTCTCCAGGGACAGGGCATCAACCACAGTACTAGGTAACCTGTTCCAGTGCCTCACCACCCTCACTGTAAAAGATCTTTTCCTTATATCTAACCTAAATCTACCTTCTTTGAGCTTGAAGCCATTTCCCCTTGTTCTGTTGTCACAGACCCTGCTGAAGAGTCTGTTCCCTTCTTTTCTGTAGTTGCCCTTTAGATAGCAAAAGGCTGCTGTCAAATCACCTTGGAGCCTTCTCTTCTCCAGGCTGAAGAGCCCCCACATTGTGTATGACAGGTTGAAATAAACATTCTTAGTAAGAAATACCATTCCATTATAGTTGAAGAGAGTTTTACTATCAAATTTATCTGTGATTGTTCCCACTGTTTTAGTCTCCCATCTTAAGATGCTCAGGAGAATCCAGTCACATGGCAAATAGATCAGTGGGTTTTTCTTATTGCTCACCATTTCAAGGAAGCAAGCATTTGAAAGAATGTAGAACGGCCTAGAAAAGCAAACCCTAGCAAACAAATGTTTTTAAACAGAAATGGATTAAAATATGGAAAATATGGAAATCTTTCTTACCTTTTATTTGGATTCATGAGAAAATCATTAGTCCAACAGCATCTTCGTATCACATTTCTTTAATTTGAGCAGTAAATTATTTCTCTACGTTAGAATGAATGACTCGTGTTAGGAGTCTTACAGTTCGCATTCCCCTCATGCAAGAAACTATTTTAAATCTTGATATTGAAACTTATTTTCTTAATAACAGAAATTACAAAATGAAGGAGGAAAAGGGAAAGAGTAAGAGAAGTCTCATGCTAACACCAGGTATATCTGGTTCCCGTGTCAAAGGAGTTCTATGTTTAGATTTTGTACAAAAGGCAATTGAGTGGGAGTAGCAGAAAGGAGAGGGTGAAGAACTTTCCCCATGAAAAACAACTCAAAATTGTCTAATAATCACTTTTAACTTTTACCAAGGCTTTCGCTCTAACAGCATTTGATATGGAAGGAGGGAGAGTGGGAAGGCAGAAAGGCAGGCAGGGAGGCAGGCTTTAACAAGGTTTTGCAAACCTGCTTAGACTATGTAATATTCATCCTGAAAAAAAATTAAGTGGCTCTCTTGTTTGTTTTTGGGTGGGTTTTTTTTTGTTGTTGTTGTTGTTGTTTTTTATATTTTTATTTTTCTACCCTCAGCTGTCCATCACACATGGAACAATTTACCTGAATTGCCTCTTTACTAGTATAGCATCTCGGTTTCATTTCAATATATTTGTTTAACTATTAGTTCCTGTCTCACAGTTGTTTGCCTTGCCATTGTGAGGATTAGCTATCTCCTTCCTACCATACTTCAAACGTGGAAAAGATCTTGAAACAATGCTAAGAAGCAGTTCTGAGGGACAGTACTGGATATTTTTGAAAGCTACAGTGGAAAACAAATGGCTGGAGAGGCAGAAAATGGAACTCACTGACAAGGAGATCCCTTTTTCTTTGACAATATTTGTAAATAATAGGTATCTTATGTATCCTGATGGCTTTTTTTCTCTTATATTTCCTTGCAATGATCTGAATCATTCGGTAGCTTCTATTACAGTTTTTGACTGTTACCAATGTCCTTCACACACAGTCAAATATGACAAGGTATTTGTAATGTGATTTCTGCTGGTCTATTTTTAGACTTCTAAGATTTATTTACAGTCAATCATTTGTGTAAATGCCTTTAGTACATTTTCCACAGCTTCCCTAAAGTGTTTTTCTTGGTCTAATCACTGTATTTTAATTCATTTTCAAGCTACGGTATTATTATAATGAACATTTCTCCAGCTTAAAAATTAAAAAAGAAAAAAAGTCTGACTTATGAGAAAGATTCATATTTTTAAAGCAAAAATGATAATAATAATAAAAAGCAAAGTTTATTCTCAGAAATCATTCCAGTGAATTTGAATGGCTGCTAAGTCATAACATGAAAAGCTTTTACTTTTGATAAGGGCCTTAAGGACCAGAAAGCTCAAAGTGTAAATCTCAGACAGTGCATGACGCTTGGTTTCTTTATGGTCATTTAGGCATTTTTTATGTTATCTGCTGTAGAAATAAGATCAGATGTAACAAAATGAAAAACTATGTGGATTACATATGCCTAAATATAGGTAAACTGTAGTTGTCCTTCCCTTTCTAATTCTGCAAGGACAAATGTTCCTTAGAGCCTCTTTTACAAATTCTTTTGCTATTGTGTTTACATTACAGCTTTTGAAAGAAACAGAGATAGAAATAGTCTATTTTTTTTTTTTCCGCTATTTCCTCTGGCTTCTTTTTCATCAAAAACTGCTGCCAGCTTATTGTTATAAAAGAGACCTGTTTCTCACACTTTTATCTGAGGTCTTAGGCCTTTTTGGTAAGTGAACTTCAGTGACACAATGGCCAGATTTTTAGGCGAAGCAGTAATTCAGTTTCTATGAAAAGGACATAGGAAACAGCTTTTGAGGCTGCCTCAGTGCTAATGCAAAATTGTGCCAGTAAAGTCAGTCAGGGTGGGGAACTGTCTTGGTGGCAGAAGCATACGTGTTGTCAAAACAGATGAAACTGTCAATTTCCCATTCGATTTTCAGAAAAAAATCAGTTTTCCTTCCTTTCATCCCTTCCACTTTCCTTCCTTCTCTCCTCATTTTTTTTTTTTTAAATTTACTCGTTACTATATTACTGAAATAATAATTTCAGTATTTCAGAGAAAAAAAGGAGAAAAACAACTGCAATACAAAATACATCTGATTAGCTGAATATCTAGGAATAATGTTCTTCCAAACCTTGTGGGCCAGTAGCATAAATGTTGGGACAGCATTCTATTCTTTAAAGTTCAGCAAAGTAGATGAATAAGCCAACACATATATTCACAACTTCATGCTTGAAAAGAATAATCATATCTAACTTAACATGCCTGTGGACCTTGAACTTCTCGTAGAAAGTCTATTAAACCATGATATTTAGTGAAAAAGAAAAACTGGTCTCATCCGAAAGACATTAAGGAATGATTAGTCTAGCATTTTTCCTATTATAAACACAGTATATACCATTACAGACAGGGAATTGCTTCTAATTTCAAGGTTGAATTTGTCTAACATCAACTCCCAGCTATTAGATCCTATTACACTTTGATCAGCAAAATGGAAAAGTATTCCATAACCAGATTATTTTTCTTCTGTGCTTAGACAAGTTTCCATGGGCATTCAGAAACATTTCACTAAACTTGATGAGATCCATAAAGTCTTGTTTTGCAGTTTCACATTATTTTTGGAGCACTGATTTTAAATATCTTTATGATTTCAACACTCTGCTCCAAGAATGTTTAACAGAAGGGGATGTAATAATTTAGCAGCTGGGTCATTATTTATTTATTTATTTATTTATTTATTTATTTATTTACTAGCCACAAAACTGTGCTAGGAACATATCCTTAGAGAATTATTTATACTTAGATCTCAGCATGTTTCCCTCTGGAGAGAGATTGTGGAATTTCAGTTGGTTTAATCAGCCTTGTTTCCTTCCTTGTCTTTGGCTAGTATGTAAACACACTGGTGCTCTGCAAATGCTTCTCCAGGAAGTTTTTGATATCACCATCTCAGCAGCTGACAAAGGAAACTAAGGAGTTCCAAATAGAGAGTTGAGGTTTAAAAGATTCCACTTGAAATAATCTAATTTATTAATATGTTTTACATTTTTAAATTTGTCAGTGATCCTGTGATCCTATTTCTATTCCAGTCAGCCTATGAATTCAATCTAATATTTATTTCTTAAACAAAATACATGTAATCAAATAAATCCCAATGACTATAATCATAAATATGATCATCTTCAGGTAGCTTGAAAAGCACTCATGATTAGTATAAGGAGAACAGCTTCTCAAGAAACTCTAATGACTATTGCCTAATAGATTCTTCCTTGATCCTAAATCAATAACACCATTAGATGAAGGTGAATTCAGAATGAAAGATCTTCTTTGATTCCTTCTATTATTGCATTCCTGGCACATCCATGAAGAAATTAAGAATCTCCACATAAATCACATGTGAGTGACCATTCCATTTTAGATATCCTGCTCTTCAAAATTACGGCATGATGTGGTGAGTAAGACATGTCTGCACTTGGACTTACTTTTCTCCATGCCTTTCTTTAGTCAGTGGGGTTTCAGGTTGCAGCTTTGGGCTGTGATTGTAAAGATGTTGCAGAGCAGTTTCTGACCAATCCCTTTTCTCTGCCAAAGCAGGAATGTGTTGCTCCATTATATTTAGATAGGAGAACTTGGAAGCCATCTCTCTGGGTTGCTGGCATTAGGTACAAGGTAAGAAGAATACAGAGATTTTTTTTTTTTTAAATTACACTCCCTTTTCTTCACCAAACAGACTGCTTGCTTCCTGTGTAACCTACCCTAGGGAATCTGCTCTAGCAGGGTTGTTGATGATCTCCAGAATTTCCTTCCAACATCTACAATTCTGTGATTTTGTGTAATTCTATAATATTCAACTATGGGGTCACACTAAATGATTTATAACTCCCTATTTCTTTTTACCCCATTTCATTAGAGCTGAATAAGCAGCGTTCTGCTTTTGTTCAGTACAGGCATTAGTTTTCCACAGGACCTCCACTGATTCACTTTAGGCCGTAGAAAGTAAAGAAAGAAAGCATACAAACAAAAAACACAACAAAACCAAAAAAAGGCAACTAAGTTATTTTTCTGGTGGTACCTAGTGGCTTCCATGAGGTTCAATGTTTTCCTCTGTATCTGAAGAGAAAAGCAAACTGTAAGGGGCACTCAACTGGGAATATGTGTTCAATTCCCAGCGGACAGATAAAAGAGAGATGCAAAATCAGCAGAGTTTACTGTTTGAAATCATGTGGGATGTAGTATTATATGACAGGCCAGCTGGGAAACAAGCATTTTCATTGGAACATTTCAAGAAAAGATGTTAAACTGAGAATTATTGTTATATACGATGAAAAGAATACTTTGCTCCTGGGGTACTGAAATTCAGAGAAAGAAACAGAAGCATCATTTTCATTTTTATGGCTATAAAGATTTTTCATGTTCTTGATGGTTCACAATGACACTAAACACTCAGTTCAATTGCCAAAGCATACGTTTGTAGTAGAGTCTGAAATAAACCAGGGCATCTCGGCCTACAGATGGTCTTCAGAAGCATACACTTATTCCACAAGCCCTTAGTAACATCCATCAGCAGCGTATAGTATATCTAGTTGCTACCTTTTCATTGTAATTTGAAAACTTTTGGTTTGCAACTTGAAACTTATCACTGCCTTCCTTCTTCACTATGGCACTACTGAAAGGCAATGGAACTGAAAGACACTCTGCTCTAAATCACCATAAGTGTCTCTCACATATCTTTCAGTCCTCTTTTCCATGGTGAAAATGATTTATGTTTATTTAATTAAGGCCAAAATGACTGTTCATAGTGAAATCTTGAAATTTCCATGGTTGATACCTTAGATAGGGATACTCCGGCATCGATTAGGTTTTCATCATTTTCACTCTTTTTGTCCCCTTTCAGCCCTTCTTTTTCTGTTCTCTCTTTTTTTTTTTCTATTCTGTTTCCTTCCTCCCTTCCTCCCTCCGCCCTCCCTTTCTCCCTTCCTCCCTTTCTCCCTTCCTTTCTTCTTTTCTTTCTGTATGCATCAAAAACTTATTCAATTTTCAAAGTTAGCTTTACTTAGACACATTATCCAGACTTGGTAACTTATATTCTCATGTATCAGAAAGCAATGTGAAATATTTAAAAATTATGTATGTATAAGGTATTTTTGTCCTCAGCATGAAAAGGATCTATGTGGTTACTTGTCATGATTTCAGCTGGGAGAAAAAGATGAGCAATTTATCTTGCCTGTAAATTTTCTCTCTAGAAAAAGTAGCATGACTTCTCTCTGGAGAATGCCTCTGTTTGTTCTCATTGTTCAAGACACGCGTGCTTGGACCAAATTTTAACTTACAGATTGAGTTTGGTAAGATGAATCTCACTTATTATTCACTGAAGTTATTTGAACTAATTAAAAGCTAGGTTTAATATTTCAGTGCCACTAGCCTTCACAAACTATAGAGCAAAATGCAGATTTGGAACATAGCTAAAGAATGAGAAGTTCAGAGCTAGTGAATCCAGTAAGTCTTTTGTTCACTTCATCTTTCAGAGTACATAAATAAAAAAAAAAAAAAAAAAAAGGTGTAACAGCTGTAGAATTCATGTTCATTGCAATACGGAAAATGGCAATTTTTCTGTCTCTTTTTCCTCTGTGTTCTGAAAAGATTATGTGATTTCACTTACCATCTGCTGCTCTAGAGTTCAGGAACAGAATATGCAGATCTCTCAAAATGTAATGAACATACAGTAATGATCAGGATAGTTGCACATTTTTCACATAGTAGGTTTGCATTATATTTTCCAGAATCTGAAAGTGTTATCAAGTTAACGATATTTTTGAAGACTAAGCAGACTACTTTATCATTCCTTGTTACAAGTATTTGTCAGTCTACCATGAGAGAAGAAAGAAGCCATTCAGCAAGCTTGTCATGTTGCTTTTGCAAACATTTATTCCTGTGAACATTACTTGGTTGATGGCTGAGCAGCGTTGATGGATTTTTAGAGCTATTGCCTTGGCTGCATAATAACTAGATACGTTTTCCCTCATCACCTACATGAACCATTGAGCTGGGATACGTGCTGCTGGTGCTCTCTGTTAACTGGTCTCCATATGAGCAATCAATTCTGAAGATCTTTCTCTCCTTAGGTGCTGTCACACATATCACTGGTGCTTACAATATTTTTTTCTGCTCATGTGGAAATAATAAAGAATCTCATTCAGAGTTACTCTGTTTTATGCCAAACAACAGACACTACTGAAGTGAAGAAAGTAATGAGAGTTAAGGAAAGTAATTCCCTAGAGTTTCTCTTTCATTCCTTCCGTCTGCATTCCCTCTGTCCATGTCTGTGAGGGATTCCACCACATGTTCATAGTCTTGTTCTATATTGATAGAAAAAATTGTTCAAACTGTTCCTAGTTCCCTAAATTGCTATGTATGTATTTATCCCCTTTCTTTTTTTTCTGTACAAGCCCATTTTTCAAAAATGAGATTTCTTTTTCTGGCAATAGAATGTTTTACAGCATCCAAAAATTATGTTATCACTTTGTCTTTTCCAAAAAATGTAGTTGTGTTTAATAACATTAAGTGACATAAATTTATGATTGTCTTGACTTCTAGGAAAGAGTGGGTCTAATAGGTTTTCAGGGTAATGGAGGTAACGCAAATTTAAAAACAGCAAGTGATTTATATTTATGCAAATTATATTTGCGTACTTCTCTAGGCACAAAAGGCATTGGCTGTTAGCACAGAGAATTAAGGAGTTAGAATTCACTATTTCATCAACATCTTTTTCTGCATTGTGAAGTCAGATGCTATTCCAAACAGTGTATGTATAATTAGATTTGCCACAGACCACTAAATAGAGGGAAAGAGCTTTTCTGAAGGGGAAGGAAAGAAAAAAGAGGAAATGTCTAACAGATCTGCTTCATAGCAGAAAGATATCAAAAATGTACCAAGATGTTTTAGGCATGTAGAAAACTTTTTCATAATGGAATAAGCATTTCACTCAGAGTAAGTGCTATAAAAACATGATCGTTGAATATGTAGATTATGCTTATCCATATTTTCTTCTTACCCTAAGAAGAAAGTGTGAAACTAGCTAATTTTTATTTGAAATCCAGAAGAAAAGGATATTAAAATAACACATTTGATGAGCAGGTTGTAAATTGGAACAGAATTGACAGGAGATATATTTATCTACCAACTATATAAAAAATATCTGTGGAAATAGAAGCATATAAAAGAACAAGTAGTAACAGTAAACAAGAAAAATACAATCCAGATAGCTACAAACTGCCAGTAAAAAGAAGACAATCTGCTCTGTATCTCTTCTCCACCTAAGGGAAGTTTGAGCTCAGAGATATTACACTGCTTCTCTTTCCTTGGTCACTCAATGAAATTATTCTAGGAATTTAGGGGAAGAAAATATTGATGCATCTGAAGTAGATTTAAATCTAGCGCTAAACCTGATGAGTCATTTCTGAGCCCACTTCTAACAATTTAGATTATTCTCCTAAATTCAAGCTTGGTCTTCGACAATCCAAAAGGAAAACTTGAGCACCAAGGACAGTAGCATAAATCTAAATATGACCAGTTTTCTCCGAAGAACATCACATCAATCAAAAATTTTAATCTTGACATACATAGCTGAAGCACAAAGATGGATGTGCCAGTCACAAGTGATGTATATTGATAGTTTAGGAAAAGATAGTACTACTATGAAATTAACTCAGGATCTTTAGAGTCTAGTTAACTGGAAAAAAAATATCTACAATTATATGCTAGAAGAAAAGTAGAGTTGATTGATTCACTCACTGGGAAACTGTAAAATATCTGTGATGACCATAGCATGACAGGTGGCATGGACCTTCGTGTCTTAAAGAAAATTCCTAATAGATGCAACAGGAACAAGATACTGTGCAGGTAACTTAGACTAAGTTGTACTTAAACATCTTTATGTTAAAAAAGAATCATAAAAAGCAAATCATAAATCATAAAAATCATAAAAAGTCTAATTTGATTAAGTAGTGTGAAGTTTATAGCTAGTAAGTAAACTCTTGTGAAAGCAAGCACAGCATAAAAAAAGCATTCAGCAATATGAAGTACTTCTTGTAAGAACCATTGTGAAGTTACTAAACCAATCATTGTGTGGTACCATCCGTATAACTGAGGATCTGTCACTGAAAGATGTTGGATAGGATAGAATAGTACAGCTGGAAGAGACCTTCAAAGGATCTTCAAAGATCATCTAGTGTGACTACATGAGCATTTCAGAGTTAATCAAAAGTTAAAGTATATTAATGGAGCATTAGAAGTTCCGCACAAATGTGCGCAAGAACTTCTTTACAGTGAGGGTAACGGAGCACTGGAACAGGCTGCCCAGGAAGGTTGTGGAGTCTCCTTCTCTGCAGATATTCAAGACCAGCCTGGACACCCACCTGTGCGACCTGGTGTAGGGAACCTGCTTTGGCAGGGGGGTTGGACTCGATGATCTCTGGAGGTCCCTTCCAACCCCTATGATTCTGTGATTCTGTGAGGGCGTTGTCCAACAAGAGCAATGATCATCTTGTCCAACAAGAGCATCGATCATCTCTCTAAGAAGCTTATTTCACTGTTTGACTACCCCCACAGTAAAGAAAATTTAGCAGAAACTTGTAGCTTACTTTTTCAAGTCATAAATGGATTATTCTAGTCCTTTGTTATCTTTGGTGTCATAGGAGAAGTTTGGCAATGGCATATATATACATATTTTAAAAAGATTATATAACTGTTTTAATTCTGTGATTTAGGAAATGCAGCTATGCTTAGAGTCACGGAATCACAGAATGTCTGTGGTTGGAAAAGACCTCTGAAGGTCATGTGGTTCAACAACCCTGCTCAAGGAGGGCAATTTAGAACCAGCTGACCAGAGCCGTATCGATGTGGCTCTTGAAGCTCTCAAGAGACCTGACAACCTCTCTAGGCAACCCGTGCCAGTGCTCTGTCAACCTTGTCAGACATGACATCCCTTTGATGAATCCATGCTGAATACTCGTGATGTATTTTTTGTTGTTCATGTGCTTTGAAACTGTTTCCAAGATTTGTTGCTCCATCACTTAGCCAGGGATCAAGGTGAGGCTTATTGGTATGCAGTTCCCTCTTGCCCATTTTGGAGGTAAGAGTGACACTTGCTTTTCTTCAGTCTTCAGGGCATTTGCCATAATTTTTGAAAGGTTATTTGAGAGTGCCTCACACTGACATCAGCCGTCTCTCTCAGCACTCATATTTGTGTCCCATCAGGGCCCATGGATATGAATGTCAATTATTACCTGACATAATCCTGTTCTGTTCAAGTTAGCGTTTATGTACAAAACAAAATACAGTCTACAGGTAGATCATGTGTCTGACAACACTGTAGGCATTGCCAGTTACCCATGTCGATGTTTCAAAGTGAGTGATAAAACAAATAGTTCAAATGACCCAGTGCATTTAACCATGTTAAAAACTTTGAGAAGTTACGTAGTGGCCAGTGCTAAAAAAAAACAACCAACCAAACAAACAAAAAACCCAGAAAGTTCTGTAATTTGTAAGAGTAACTCTCTTAAATATCTTCTTGAAAGTAAAGGTATGCCAGTTTACATCTTCAACACAGCTTCTCTTCTTTTTGTTCTCTTCTCAGGCTTCTCTTCTCTTCTCTTCTCTTCTCTTCTCTTCTCTTCTCTTCTCTTCTCTTCTCTTCTCTTCTCTTCTCTTCTCTTCTCTTCTCTTCTCTTCTCAGGCAAAGGTACGAAAATAAGAAACAAGAAATAATGAAGGACATGAAAAGCAATCTTGTAACTGCATCATTGCCATACTTCAGTGGTTTCAGAATTTCAAAATGGGAATAATTTTCTTTTGAATGCAAAAAAAGCTTCACTGCATATAGTGGATTTATGGGTTAGCAAAACTATTTACTAAAATGATCCCATATATTTTAGTAGTATGAAAGCTTATGAGCAATATAAAATAGTCATAACTGTTTCCATTGTAACTCAGAGCTCTGGACTTGAGGATTTGTGAAGATGTGTGGGCAGCTTTAGTCAATTATTCCCATTTCTATTTGGATAAGATTTTCTATGGAATTACTGACGTGCTTCCATTGTTTAGGGTTTACAGTTTATCGGGAAACTTCTTAGCTTAATTTATCTATGAGAAATACTTTCCCTTTCTCCATGTATGTAGTTTTGCTGAAGCCACGAGTGCTCTACTTTGCAGAAGCTGCCTGTGTGCAGAGGGAAACTACTCGTAGACTTGTACAGTTAAAACAATTCAGCATTGAAAAGAATGCTTCTCTAATAGAAAGATATCAAAAATTTTATTAAAAAATCTGAGTTTAGCCAGAAAGTTTTGCTTGCTTGTCCAGAGGAATTCTCTTCTTATTTTGCAGTAGGGCACTGGAAAGAAATAGACTGACAGCTGTAAGCTGCAGAGACAAGAAGCACTTGGGTGTGCTTTTCAGGTTTCAAATACTTAGAAATTGAATGTGTATCTGACTTTTTTATCTCAAGTGTCATAAATAGCCTTAAGACCATGCTTTTGCATGGTGAGAAAATCTAGAATCTTGTCACATACAATGGTCCACAGTTTGCTGGAAAACAATTCACATCATTTATAGACGAGTATTATTTTAGCCTCTAGCTAAAGGTAAAGCAAAGAGAACAGTCCAGCACATGCTAACATAATTGAACATAAACATAAACATAAAAAGTATTACTTTTTAAACTATAATAAATAATTACAGACTAATTTTAGTCCTGAATGGCTGATTATTAAGATACAGCTGAAGATGCTGATTCCTGTTGTGGGAAATATACTGCATCCTAAGTGACAAGTCTATGCCAAAACAAAGAGGCCAATGGATTACCAAAAAAGATATGCATAATTCCATTAAAAAAAAAAAAAATGTTCAAGGACAGTACATAAACTACTTTCCTGGTGTTAAGAGTAAAATAGGATGGTGAAACAGGTTGACCTGTTCTATTTTTGTGTAGAATAAATGCATGGTTTCAAGCCAAGCAGGTGCTTTTAGGACAAAACAAGATAGCTGAGACATATTCCAAGGTCAGTTATTCAGGGAACCATTTATTAGAATAAGTGTAGAGCAGGGGCATCAGTCCTCCTCTAAACAGGATCTAGAGATGTACCTAATAAATGCTACTATAAAGCCAACAAGATCTCAAGAATCAGCTTGAAAGTTTCAGCTCCAAAATTTAGGCCCACAGACATCCAGAGCTGGATTCATCATGACTCAAGATAATTAACATTTTTTTCCCTGGTTTGAGTACTTGGTCATGTGTTTAAAGCTGGAATCCCAAAAGTGAGTGTAATCCTTCCCTGTAGTTGAATAAACAGCCCGAAACAAGATGCATGCCCAGTACAATGCAGAAAGAACATCTGACACTTAGGACAGAAATCTCTAAAAGACCATCTGAGTGAGAAATTGTATGTGTTATCTGAGTGAGACAAAAAAGAGAAGAACCGGGTTAGGGATCTAAATTTAGGCAGCATGAGTAACTCCTAATTGTCTTCTGTCATTAACTTTTCAATACTGTTCTCTTCTATGCTCACATATCTCTCACTTTTATTATGTATATAAGTATACACACATGCACACACGTGAACGCATATACATGCACATACTTTTTCTTATGTCTTATATGAAATTCATATTGATGACCATTTTCTTTGTCTCTGTTGTCTTTCCTAGCTTAGGCTTCCATATTCTCTAAGCAACATAAAATTAGTAATAAATAACTTTGGCTTTTAATTTAAATTTTGTATTGAATTATTCATTCCTGCTACTATTTTTTTTTTCATGTATAACATTCCCAGTGTAAGAAAATTCTACAAGTTGTGGGATAGATTAATTTAATGGAGGCTTTCTTCTTTGTATAAATTGTGTTCTGTGCCAGTAATCTATTTGTATTTAACACTGATTTTTTGGGTGTTAATCTGATTCTAGATTAACGCCAATCTCAGCTTCATTGTAATGCTGAGCGGAAGACAGTTTAGAATTAATGAAACACTGCCCTCTTGTGTCTCAGCAGAAAGCAATTTGTGTGTGTTTTTTTTTTTTTAATAGTGTTAAGGGTATTTTCACATATTTGGTTCATTTTTTGCTCAACTAGGACAGGTTGCTTCTTTCTTTCACCTCCTCATCTTCATCTTCATGTTTTTGAAGGCAAATGATCAAGAGATGATTGCTGACGATTTTTAATATTAATGGATGAGTAGGAAAAAAAAATCCCTGAACAGAAATGGCAAAATGCAAAGTTGTATAGCTGGGAGAAGTGCGTGCAACTAGAAATAAAGTAAGTATGTAAAAGTATACTAAAATAAAGAAAACAGGAAAGAAATGTGATGATTTCTCTAGAAAAAAAAATTACTTGTTAAGCAGTAAGCACCATCCCAGTTGCACATTACAGATAATATAAGTCCATCTGTCTGATACTGAATCAAGAAATAATTCCATTACATAGAAGATAGCTGACATTTTAAGTGGCTGCTCTGGAAATTCTAAGGAGGTGGCTACAAAACCAGATACAAGAAGAATACCTATGCTTGCTACAATGGAGGAAGGTAAACCTTCTCCCAGCTTTCTTCAAATCTGACCCATTCCATTGCTTCTAAGCAATTAGAAACCTTTGTTTCAGAATCTCCTGAGACTTATAACTGAATTGAGGAAAGACTGATGCCCCTTCCAGATCAAAACCTTTGGCAAGGTCTTGTAAGGTCTTGCTAGGTTAGGACTGTATTTAGAAGACTCCAGAGCGTGTATATTTTACAGTCAGCCTGCTTGTGGCAAAAGCACTTTGAAAATATACAAGAGCCTTAACCCTAAAAGCTGATGCCTCAGTATTAATAACGGTTGGGAAAAGCCTTAGATCAAGAAGCCAAAACTGCTACTGCCACTATTCTCGAGATGACTCATACAGACAGACTTGAGAACAAGACAGAAAGTAAAACAGAAAAAGAATCAATAGTTCATTTCTGGTCAACTAAAATTCATATGATTAATTTGTAACTGTAGCTGTTCGCTGTAGGTTGGTTTGTCACACACAGATAGTGAAGTTGAAAACTGAAGAAAGAGTTGTCAAGATATATAGAGGATATATCTGTTATTTGTTAAATAAAATGTTATTACTTAGTTTATATTAAATATGCAACATTTAATTTTCTCATTGCACTTGTCATCTATTTCATCACTGAAATATTTTCCTTGTGCTCTCAATTAGAAAGTGTTTTTAAGAGGTTTTCTTAAGTAATGCATTGCTATATGAAACCAAAAGCCATGCATCTGTGATTTGAGCCAGTAAATCTTTTCACATGGCATATCAATCTTTTTAATTTGAGAACAGTCTCTTGGAAATCCAGTAGTATGAGCAGCATAGTAATTTTGTTGTATTTGTGATCTTCTATCTCCATTCTGAAAAAATACTAAGATCTATTCTGAAGCTGTTTGTGTAAGACTTGTCCCATATTTTGTGCAATCTCTCAACTCTGACTTAAGCTTTCCATATCACAGAGTGCTCAATCCCCATTCTTGAATTACATTTCACTATTATTTCAAACTGTTTTTCAGTGCTTTGCGCAGCTGAAATTCTTCCTCTACTAAATCTAAGGAGGATGGAAAGACTGGACTGGAGTATATGTTCAACATTTCTCACTACTGACAAGAGGAAGAGGGGAAACATTAATTTCCACTTAGCCAAGGGAAGAAATGCAATCTGAGTACAAAACACGTCAAAAAAATGAAGGCAACCTTCAGTGTCAGAGGCTTTTCCTGGGTGTAAAAGTCTGATAAAATGTCATGTACATTTGAAGTTGCCATAAGCATCTTTAAATACAAACTACAGTGTTGCGAAGAGCTGGAAAATTGAACTAATTTACTTTAAAATACTTTCATTTATAAAGGCCAGTTTGACAAATTTACAGCAATCAACAAATTTACATTTGGGAGATGTTTTGATCTAACAAATAGACCAAAGGAACTTCTAAAACTACATCAGATTCTGGAGACATCACAAAATATCTTTAAATTTATCGAGATAAAAACCTAACATTTCTAATTCATTGCTAACAGTACAAGAATATAAATAAGGAAATAAGTAATAAGGAAAAAAGAAAAGATATACAAATAGGATTTTATTGAGCAAATCAGACATCTAGCTGATAATCTGCAAATCTGGATGGAAAAAAACACAGACGAATCTACTTACAGAGTAGCCAGTTTTTTCCTGTTGCAGACTACAGTCCTACTTCCTTGAGCAGCCTATTAGAGTCTGCAGTGGCTTCTCCACTTGTGTGCTCAGGGATCCTTCCAAGCAAAAGCCAAAAACATGAGAACGTGACATGCCACTAGTTCCAATGGTATGTCCTGACTGTGCGCACATGATCGGGCTGTAAGCTGTGATACAGGTTAGACCAACTCTACTGTTTTCATTTGGTAACCTCTATCAATTAAAGTGTCTCTTCTAGAAAAGCCCTTTTAAAAATATTCAAAACACACTTGAGGGAAAATGATACTGAGTCAATAGAGGACAGAAAATGTTTGAGTGAGTCATTAGTTGTCCTGTCACAGTTAAGAGGCTGGAAGACTTTTATTCCCAAAATATCTTGAAAGCAGTGCTGTAAAAATATTCTAACTAGAATGAACTGAACCTGAAAGATTCTAGATGCTGTGAAATAGTAAAGGCTAGAAATTGAAGGCAGTAAGGTTCAAATCAATCTTCATCTTCTAACTCTATGTGAGTTAACAAATCTGTGGATGGGAATTTTTCCAGGTTCACAAGGTACATAAGACATGATAGAGGCAGCTGTACTTTCTTTAAGAGCACTTGGCTATTAGCGGAATTGATCATTATATGGATTTACATTCCATGGCTATGAGGACTTCAGTTATTCCAGGAATAGCTGTAGAAGATGGGAGCTTCTTTTCGACCGCAACACTCCAGAATTGGAACCACTTTTCACTACAGGAACAGACCTGGGTGTCTGATGCTATCACACAAGACCCTGGATCGGGACACTTGAGTATTGTTTTATTATAAGTGTCCCTTTGTCCTTGAACAAAAGAGTCTATTTGTCGCCTATACAGCACACTCCAGAACTATGAATTCAAGTGTGCTCAACTCCATTAGGCAGTAATATTGGAAAGGTATAATGCCCTAAGTTATGGAGCAACTAGAGGGAATCTTCATGTCTTTTTTTATAAGGAGGAGCACTATTCAATTTTTTGACCAAAAATCTCTCTACCATTGAATGCTGTTTTATCCTGCATCCTAAAATAAATTTACTTTAACGGGTCTGCGTGGACCTTAGTCGAACTAGCAAATCTCCCTAATGCCACTGCAGAGTGATTTAGCAGCATATCTTCCCAAGTGAATCACTGGCTTCAGACTCACAATATCTAGTTATCTTAGGGAAAACAGGCAAGAAAATGGAGGGTGTATATAAGGAGACACGCTTATTGATTAATTCTTTTTTCCTCCACCTGTTAAGACATTATTTCAATCCCATGCCAAGTACATGCGTTACTTGTTGTCTGAGCTAATGAATTGTGTGTCTTTACCTTGGTAATTTTATTATCTACATATATAAGTAATAAGATTATAAATACTTTTAGTCTAAAATATTTTGAATTTCTTCAGACTGAAAAAATATATATTCATATAACAATTCGAATCAGTGCTTAACCTTCATGTGAGAGGTGAAGCATCTTGTTAGGAATGAAACTACTTGCTACTAAAGATCCAGGAAAAAAAAATAAAATTGAATGAATAGAAATATTACTTCTGTTATTTGTTTTCCTGGAAAAACTCACTCCACTGTTACACACAGTGGTGCACTAGCTTTGTCCATCTGTTCTCAGATCATAGTATCATATCATAACATGACTTAGGTTAGAAGGGATTACCCCCTGCCAAGGGCAGGGCTGCCACCCATCAGATCAGGCTGCCCATGGCCCCATCCAACCTGTTCTTGAACAACTGCAGGAGTAGGGCATCAACAGCTTCTCTGGGCAATATGTTCCAGTGCCTCATCACCCTCTGAGTAAAGAATTTCCTCCTAACATCTAATCTAAATTTCATCTCTTCTAGTTTAAAGCCATTCCCCCCTAGTCCTATCACTATCAGATTGTGTAAAATGTTGGTCTCTTTCCTGTTTATGAGCTTCCTTTAAGTACTGAAAAGCCGGAATGAAGTCTCCCTGCAGCCTTCTATTCTCCAGCCTGATCAAGCCCTTCAACCTTTCTTCATAGGAGAGGTGCTCCAGCCCTTTGGTCATCTTCATGACCTTCCTCTGGACCTGCTTCAGCACCTCCTTGTCTTTCTTAGGTTGGGAG
Organism: Pavo muticus; assembly: GCA_016647715.1. NCBI lineage: Eukaryota > Metazoa > Chordata > Aves > Galliformes > Phasianidae > Pavo > Pavo muticus. Next base: position 3,273,399 of record JACDJE010000016.1, on the reverse strand, counting down.
CTCCAGGCCTGGACACAGTATTTCAGATGAGGCCTCATGAGGACAGAGTAGAGGGGGAAAATCACCTCCCACGCCCTGCTAGGCACTTCTCTTCTGATGCAGCCCAGGATACCTTTGGCCTTGCAGGCCGTGAGGGCACACTGCTGGCTCACGTCCAGCTTGTCACCCATCAGGACCCCCAAGACTTTTTCCACAAGGCTGCTCTCAATGAGTTCTTCTTCCAGTCTGTGCACCTATATGTGATTGCCCTGACCCAAGTGGAGTCCCTTGCACTTGGCCTAGTTGAACCTCATCCCATTTTTCTAGCTTGTCCAGATGTCTCTGAATGGCATCCCTTTCTTCTGTCTTATCAACTGTGCCACTCAGCTTAGTGTCATCAGAAAATCTGGTGAACATACATCATCTATGTTACTGATAAAGATATTGAAGAGCACGGGTTCCAAGACAGATCTATGGGGGACACTACTTATGACTGGCCTCCGCCTGGACATAGATCTGTATTCCATCAGGCACTTCTGATTGGAGTCAGTGTCCCAAGTCCTCCCTACCTTAACCAAGGCATACATATTTCATTAACGCTTCCTTTTCTTTTTTATAATCTGGAAGGAAATTACTAAGAATAAGAAAAGCTCTGCAAATGTTCATAAATAGTACTGACCTTGTAAGGTTTCCTACTTTGAACTCACCATATTTGAGGAAGAGCTGTAAACTGAGTAGCCTTGCAGCAATTACCATTGTGTAGGATTTTGATTTGGTAAGAGCATTGTGGCATTAATTGCTCACTTAAAAGGGTCTAGATGTGCTACTGTGAAAAGCAATGAGGAATACAAGCTACATCACATTTCAATATGTTTCCTAATGCTAAATATCTCTCCTTTTAGAGAAATATTTCACTTTGAAGTGAATTTTAAGATTATTAAACCTGGAAAGGGAGATTCAAGGAATAACTGCTTATCCCTTCCAAATTCATTCAATATAAAGTTATAGGATGTTACATATACTAGATCAATGTCTAATCACTGATATTACATAACATAATTCCTATTTTGTATCATATATGCAATATAATGAAAGAAATAGAGTTCATTGCAAACAATAATTTTAGCTCTACCTTGGAAAATCAGCCATAGATATATGAGTTGTGTATTGTTCCTTAAACACTTTGAGACCAGATTTAACCGAACCCATTCAGTCAGAGGCCAGTTACAAGGAGATAGTAAGAAATTTGTTGACCCACAGGAGAAGTAGGGGGTGAATGAATCAAGTGCTTTCAGAGTCCCTGTGAGGTAGTGAAGTCCTTGCTCATGTTATAGTCCTGTTGACCAGCAATTACAGTATTGCCTTGGACAGTGAGAGACTACAGATTTTAAATGAGATTTCCAAGGCTTCATAATAGGAACTTGTTAGGCTTTTTACCAGTCTTAAATTGCTGTGAGAACATGTTGTGTCTTGGTAGCAAGTATCTCCTGTTATGATGTGGAGCACAAGCATGGGATAATAGGAGAAAAAATGAGCAGAAGCTGAAACTAGAGGGACAAGAGCTGTAAATAACCCACTGGTAGTCAATTACTGTTCATTGAAGAAAAGCAACCCCTTGAGAGCTTGGTAAAAATCATTTAGACACAAAAAAGAGAACATCAAAGAAAAATTTAAGCAAGACTTGAGTTGAACATGAAAATAGAGCACCTGACCCTGCCTGCTAAAGTTAATGCCATGAAACATCAAACAAAAGCACATAGCCTGGAGGCGGGAGGCTGAGGTCTAAGTACTTTCTTAAAGGCTCAGACATCAAATAAGAGGATAAGATCTCAACACCACAGTGAGATCAGATCATTTTGCCATATATATTCAGTTGAAGCTGTACATATGCCTCAAGAGCTATACTTCTTCAAGGAACGCTTAGCCAGGGTATCATCAAGGACTACATTTAGTGTACATGTGCATGCATGTAAACAGGTATTTTTGTATGGATTCTGTGCGTTTACCCCTCTGACTGAATTACTGCCTGTCAATAAAAGTTAATTGAACACATTTGTATTTAGCTGGTTACTGTTTTGGGTAATACTGTGGTAGATTCAATTTTCTATATTAATGATAAATCAAGAGCTCTCTCACACACACACACAAAAAGCCTTAATCCGTTTTATGTTTACGTTTTTCCAGAGCCAGTAATTCCTACAAGTATATAGATGATGTACTATGTTGAATAGTTAGCTTTTGTGGGCAAAAGTGTGGAAACAGGTAACAAAACAAATGTCAGAATATTTTTCACAGTCTTTAATGTGTGAGGTCCCTCTTACAAAATAAAATAAGTAGTTCATCTTGCTCAAAATTTTTGTAGGTGCTAGCATTTCCAAAGTGTGATGAGGACATGGATAAAGATGGAAGACTTCCACATCAGAGCATGATGAAATCTCTACCAGACAATTGGTTACACTTAGTATATGTAGTATTTTGATTTATATTACAGTCATATTTCTTTATAGATGATCTGATGTATCACCTGAGTCACCTGAGGCATAATATTGTTATTACCCTAGTCTATACTGGTAAGGACCAACAAGACTGCTAAGGCAATTGCTGGCTAAGAGGCGAAGAGTACCATCAACCATTTAAATGTCTTGTGAGAACACCTTCACTAACAAAAAAAGTGAAAACATTAAAACAATGACTGCTTTAGGAACAGAGCTACTTTTTTTAGTATTGTTTACTTCAAATTGTTACAATATCAAGAGCCTGGATTTAAACAGTTGCTTTAAGATTGCAAAAATAAAGTTGTCTTTTTTGCGCTGACTACACAATAAAGATATGGTGTATTGTATACTCATCACAGTGAAACCAAGAGGAAAAAATATTACATACAAGCTAAGTGATGTAATTGAGTACTTGAGCAGTAACAAGGAGGAGTATAACAGGAGTTTGAGGCAATAAGAAGGTGATTAAATTATTCAAAACAGAAAAGCTAGTTGTGTTTTCTGAATTAAAAGCTAATAGCCTAGAAACAACACAGAAAGAAGAAAAAATTATGCAGGATGTCTGCATGAAAAGATCAGTCCTGAGATCTGTTAAGAACAAATACAATGCAACTCTAGATTTTTTTAATCAAGGTTTCCCTCCATGTTCTGTCTTGTGTATTCCATGCCCTTTAAAATAATTTCTGAAGAAATGTTTCGTGAAAGACATCAAACATATAAGCAATCAGACCTGCCAGGAAAGGGAATGAAGATAAGACAGGGACAAGTTTGAATCTCATTACAGTTCCTGCCTGGGAGGTTATTGTTAACCTATTTTCCCTCTTCTTTCAGAAACCATTATTTGTATCAGTTAACAGAAAGGAAAGGAATGAGAGGGAAACACAGTGGTCTTCTTAACCTTTGAATGGCATCTAACCTATATGTCTAGTTTAACTTGTGGGATATACTGATGCAACTGATACTGTAATCATCTTTGTCTGGAGGAAAAAAGCACAAAAAGTAGTAAGACAAAATAATTATGTAAAATTAGGCATATTGTTACTATAGCTAAAGTGCATATTTTTACGTGAAGCATATAAATAGAGCTGCTTCAACAAAGACTTATAAATTCTGATCTCTCCTACTTTTAGTGCTTTTCACTGTGTGATAAATAACATGTAAATGAGTGAAAGAGTAGGTCATGGAATATGTGAGCAATGCAGTCATTGCTAAAGACTACAAAACAACATCCTCACTACACATACATATAGTTTCTTATTTTTTAGCACTGCTTATGGAATTAATATGTCAAGCGAGTGAAGAGGCCATGATAGGTGGCATTTTTAATTTTTTTCATCAGTTTCTGCAATTACCTTTTTCTACCTCATCATCTAATCCCACATGGGAAATTCAAAAAGAAGCCACATAGAACAAGATTTTATCCATTATGTGGAGTTTTAATCTTGATAAAGAACATAAGAAAAGACATATTTTATTTTCATCCCACAGGTGCCCAGGAGAGGTATAATAAAATGAGGTATATTGGCTAGCGTAAGTCTTCTCAAGCCACATCTACATTTTTGTTTCACTGGGTGAGAATGAAAGAAGTAGAAACAGATGTGACTGACCTAACTTCTCAGGAAACCTACAAACTATAATGATTTAGAAGGATCATTGTAGTACCCTCAGTATTAAGTTCATCTTCTATTATCCACCTCTTTTACCCTCTTCTTTAGTCATACTCTTCACAAACTACTTCTGTAACAGGCAATGTATTGAAAGAAAATGTTCTAGGTAAAAAGTTAAGATAAAAAAACCTTATTTATACAAATAGATCTGTAGGTATTGTTGTGAAGCAAGGAGGATAATTTCCTTTCCTTCTGGGACCACTTCCATTTTCAAGTGAAAAAAAAAATTCAGTGGGCAGAATAATTTAAAACATTCAAAAATTACATGCATTTCATTGAAATAGCAGATGGAGTAATGACTATGTACTAAAGCTAATGCGGCTAGGCTCAAAAGGGTAGCTGCAGGCTCTGACAACTGTTCTGCTAACTTTCATAACATTTCAATAGTTTACAATAATTCACATATAACATTTGCATTTGCTACTGTCAGTTTTTGATTCCCAATAAGCACTTCTTAAATGACATTATCAATTAGAGTGTCATCTTCCTCAACAACAACCTTTATAATATTCTTCTGCCATGGAAAAGAACAAATTGAGGATAATGAGAGTTTGAAATTGAAAGAAACAGTGATACTTATTTGTTCTAAGGCTACTGAACCTACAGCTTGCAGGCACTCTCACTGCAGCTTTTTTTTTTTTTCTCTGTGTGATGGCCATGACTACACATTTTTCAATTTCAGTTTTCTTTCTGAAACCATATGCTTCTGGAGAAACAAGTTTTGCTGCTATCATGGTTCTCAGACACAGGATATTTTTTATTTGGAGTAGCTCAAAAGATTACTTGCTGATTTGGAAACTGTAAGAAGAAGTTAAGATGTCAGCAACTGTTTCATGGGCTTACTTCAGTGAAGGCTTTTCACACTGGTAATTCTTTACCTTTAGAAAGAAAAGCAGTTATCTCTTGATCTGTGTGAAACAGCAGAGTCTGAAAACAGAATATATCTGCTGTATTTATAATATGCAACAAAGGAGAAGCTACTACTCAAAAAGAAATAAGGGAAAAAAATGCTGAACTTTCAATCTTGTCACAGATTCTCCATTAACTTTTTTTGTTGTTCATAAGCTAATGTTTGAAAGAAGCCATGAATATCTTTTAGGCTCTGGTTGAACATCATGACCGAAAATATCCTTGGAGACTTGACAAGGGTTTCTGTGGACAGAGTAGTAGTCATGTTAACTTTGTCAATTCTATGAATTCTGTGAGTGAATCTACACTGCGATACGTAACAAACATACAGCGTAAACAAACATATTGAACCTGGCACTAGATGAGCCAACTCATATGTAGGTAACACTGCCATTAAGGTTTCACGGTTACTAATAAAATCTAACTGCCTGAAGATTTATTCCACTTCTCAAGATGTTTTTTTTTTAAATTTTAATAGTTTTTATATGTTTTTTTAATTGATAGTTTTTATAGTAAGCAAAGCCGAATGTAAAGTTTATGGTGAAAAGAACCTCTTTAGATGGAGAAGTCACACAATGTCTTGCTGTTGCCCATATATAGTTAAAAAGCAAAAGCAATTTGACCATATTAGGCTAATTTTGCTAGACAGATTCGGTTCATGCTTCAACTGTCAAAACAACTGCTGCGTTCGTACAGTTACTGATGTTGACATTCCTTTGAGCAACTGAAATATCACAGATTCAAGATGGGGTGGATGGTGGTTCTTTATTCTGGATGATTTTAAATCATGACATTAGATTAACAAAATGTACTAAAACTTTTCAGATTTTTCCAAGCACAGAAATGTTTTGACTTAGTTGCACACCATAGGAAGTACATAGGTCACTCGGACAGTAATGCCTCCTATTTATTTCCATGGAAAATATATCAGATGCAAAGAACACAATAGCACTATTTGATAGAGCAAATTCTCAGCTACAGAACACTGTTTTTCAGCAATAGTCACCACCATTAGCTATGCAGTTTTGGCTCTGGAGACATTCAAGGCCAGGTTAGATGGGGCCCTGGCAACCTAGTCTGGTGGCTGGCCATCCTGTCCATCGCAGGAGGGTTAGAACACGATGATCTTTAAGCTCCCTTCCAACCCAAAGCATTCTACAATACTATGATTCTATCATTTATGTGCTGTTCATGATATGATAAATTTACTGTTTGTAGGAGGGACATGAACATGGAAGTTCTGTGCCTGAAGTTGCCTACTTAATTACACAAAAAGAAGTGAAAGTAGAATGGCTAAGAAAACTTGACTTGTAGGAGTCACTATCTGTGGCAGAATTTGTAAACTGTATAATAAGTGAGGCAGGTTATGACAGCTATTTTTCAATCACCTTTTCCAGCATATTCAGCTTGCACTACTAACCACAATGATGTTGCTTTTCCTTTTTTTTCCCTCATCATAGTCTCCTATAAAATATATTTTAACTGTCAGAGGTTTTGTTCTGTTGCTGCTGTTCACCCATTCATAATTAGACTTAATTAGACTGTAGCTTCTCTACTGACACTGCTGTAATCTACGTGGAAAGCTACTATCATTTTAGATACACCTCCCTCAGATGAGGAATGTGCACATATATATATTTTGGGCATATGTATTTAGCCTTTAAATATGCTTCAAATTAGTAGCCATCTTTGTATGTAAATTTAGTAACTACTTTGTGTAATGTAGTTAGTTTTATATTTATCAATATATATGTATATATACAGTGAGTCTGGTCTACACAAAGTCAAAGCATTAACCAAGCCCGCAGTAGAAAATTTTTTAGTACTTCACTGATCTGTTTGCACAACATATGGAGGAATCTGTAAGCACTCATTTGGGGTTAATTACTGTGAGTTTTTCTGGGAAAAATGAATTTGACTTTGTGTAGATATTCAATCTTTGTCTTCTATCAGTAAACAAAATGCTTAAACTTATTTAGATATACTCTGAACATTTTCACATTTGAGTCCTGACCAGTGTCAGTGTACATTGCCCAAATCAGACTGTTACCTTCACCATACTTAGCAGTTTCCAATGTCCGCCCTCCTTTGGGCAACTGTTTTGCACTCTATCTTTGTATGACTATATAATAAAACAGAAAGCCTCCCAGTTGGTGAAACACAACTTTCTGACATATGCCTATTAGCAAGGGCAGGCATAACTTTGTATATTATTTGGGGGGGTAAGACCTTACTTGCCTTATTTATCTATTTCCAGAAGAATGTCAGTATGTGTAAACATACACTCCTAGACTATTTTCCAAACCATGAGCACCCAGTTCAAGTATTTTGCAGTAAATACCAGATGATGCAATTCTTTGTTAATTAATCATTTTCGAAATAAAAAATCCAATTTCTTATTCTTTCCTAAAGATACAAATTTGAATAATCTGTCAAGCAGTTTCAGAATTTATTAAAGTTAGGATGTTCCATTTGATTTATGTTTTTAGTTGTCCTTCAAATATGAGAAGATAATTTCCTGAAGAATATTCAGAATAGCTTTACAGGAAAGATATTTATAGAACAGTTTTATTTCCAGTTCATATTTAGTCTTTTCTTCATCGGTCCATATCCAAACTTCCTCAGGCTGGTATTCTTCATACAAGCATTTTATCAATTAGGTTAGACATTAGGAGGAAGTTTTTCACTCAGAGGGTGGTGACGCACTGGAACAGGTTGCCCAGAGATGTTGTGGATGCCCTATCCCTGGAGACATTCAAGGCCAGGCTGGATGTGTCTCTGGGCAGCCTGGTCTAGTGGTTGGTGACCCTGCACATAGAAGGAGGGTTGAAACTAGATGACCTTTGAGGTCCTTTTCAACCCAGGCCATTCTATGATTCTAGTTAATGTTCTATGAAGTGTAAGTGAACTCCAGAAAATGCAGTGAAAATAATAAATATGAATAAAAAATAATTACTCGTGAAATGGATTTAAAAAAATGAAATAGTCTCACATAGGAAAACCAATTTAAGAAAAGAAATAAATTAATTTTGCCCTATAGTTGACATACTTGGAAAATTGTTGAGTATATCATAATTAAAAGTACTTACTGCTTCCCACAGCCTTAGGATCATAGGATTCTATTTTTTCACCTTTTCACTTGCAGAGGAAATTATCTGTGTTTTGTCACAGATCAGTTATTTGGAAGTGTTCAGATGAAATCCTTTGATGACGTCTGAGAGAACATTTAGATAAGCTTTTTGTTTTGCTCAGTTAAGCTGAAATTTAGCAACAACTTTCCTGATAGGTTCCATGTTACTGTAGTTCATACATACACAGACACCTTATGGCAAGAAAAGCTTGTCCCGAATCAGTATATGGAATGGACTGTGAGAATTTAAACGATGTCTGTGTATGTTTTAGAAATTCAGAGAATGTATTTGTGGTGAAACCCAGAGCAACTGAGGTTAATTAAATACTTGAATGACCTATTTCAGTAACAAATACCACAAGCTTCTCAAATAGAAATTTTGGTTTAGGCTGATTGCTACCCTGGTGAAATACCTTCATAATTTGTGTGACAGCAGGCAAAACATGAAAAGTAATATTTTCAGAGATGACTGCAGTATGATTGAGTGATTAAGAAAAGCTCTGAATCAGAGCTTAGAATCCAGTTTTTAATACAGTAAAACAAAAATTATCAATCACAAGAGCAAAAGGGTGTGAAGGAAAGAGGGATTCCAGCAATTCATTTATTCAGCTACTGGCACTACCAGTTATCCCCAGTAGATGTGTGTCAAGGAGACCTACACTTCAGACCCGATGTATGCAGGTCTCAGGTCTCTGCTTGAGACAAATGTCAGCTGCTGTTGGTCATAACTGCAGTATTCACAGGAAGGAAGGAGGAGTCTTGAGGAGGGCCAAGGTGAAACCAGAACTTCAGAAGTACGGACACATTCCCTAGCTTGGAAATAGCTTTAGATGGATATTTTCAGAAAAAGAAATAAATGCAGATTATATTAATACAGACTTTTTTGTCTGTATGTAGTTCTGTAAGATGTAAAACACCACGATTTTTTTTTTCTTTTCTGGGATAAAATGCCATTTTTTAAACGTGTTTACCTTTTAATCTATTAGATGCCAATTTTCCACATGTGAACTGTGGCGAAGAACATGCATCAGATGTGTGAAAATTAAATTATTAATTTCCTCATATTTCTTCTCGTATTTTTATAACAACTCTGTTCTTCACAAATTGTAATGATTTGGCACTGAGTTCATAGTTGGAATTGTGTCTAGAATGTGAGACATAGAATCCTAGGATGATAAGAAGAATGAAAATGAGAAAACATAAGGAGAGAAAGATAAAAAGAAACAAGAATAATTTATTCCAGGTGCTCAATGAGTCAGGATTTGTTGGGAAGTTACATGTGCTTATACAAATAGAAACTACAGATGGCTAAGATAAAAGAAAGCTAATTCTGGTATTTTCTGAGAGCCTCATCCTGAACCATAATATTTTATGTATCATTATGTTTTTAAAATGCAAAATATATTATATTGTACAGAATCGTATACTTCATATACCATTATACATATGAATATGTATGTGTGTGTGTATACTTGAAATGAAAACCTGAATCATAGTCATCTGTGATGTTCTGAGTTCATGTGAATGTTTTGTTTCAAAAATATGGAGCTGTGTAATCTCTTCTGTTACAGTGCCCTGGATTTTTCTTTCAATAAAATATATGTGAGTAGACAAGTCAGCTAATCAGATTTTTTTTTTTTTAACTAAAAATAGCCACTTCAGTTGAGTACATACAAAAAAATAGCAATTATTACAAATGAAGATGTTGTCAAAGCCCAGTAAATTTCATTATGTAATTGTGAATAAAACACTTGATTTGCTTGATTCTCTAGCTAATTATAAAAGAAAAGGTTGCCAGTTGCACTATCAATACATAGAAGAAATTGCATATTGAGCTAATAAAAGACTACTCCAGGAGACATGGGATGTAGAATAGTTGAAGAGATAAGCCTGCATGCATGAGAGTCTATAAAATGCCTGAGAGTTTCTGCCTGTGTAAATAGGTGGAGATGTATAATTTAGATTTTGGATAAAACAATCTAAGATACATAGAAAAATAGGTACTTGAAGGTGTAATAATTGACTAAGAAGATGTGGGTTTTATTCACCCAGTGTACTCAGATGAGAACACAGGGTTATGGGAGATATTTCCTATCCTTGTCAATTAATGAATGGCTAAATAAAGCAGCAAAGGGCTGATCTCAGTTGTCTCTGAAACAATTGTTTCTATGGACAGATTACTGCTTTCTGGGCTCACATTTGCTTCAAAATGGAAAATCCTGACTCAGTCAAGAAGCCCGAAGCAAGAAACCCACATAAGCCACCAAGAGGTGCAAGGCAAAGCCACAGATATCAGTAGAAATCTGAGGAAGTATTGGCAATGTCTGCACATTAGATTCTTTTGAATACTTGTTCATTGATACAGAATTCTAAGATCAGAATATATGAATGACCTTGGCAGGGAAAATTTATACAGCAGGTGTTCAGTTATGCTACTTTTAAAAGATGTTTTTGCTACAGTACTAAAATGTATTTGCTGCGTATCAGTTCTTACAAGTACATCAGTGTTCTGTCTTCTCAAGAAATTACACTTGTTCTTTCTTTAAAAAAAAATTTGGATTGATATCACAATTAATAAGCATACAGGGAAAATGTAAGATACTTTAAAAAGAAAATAAACTGACATTCACACTGCAAGCTTCAGAAATTTAATATTTCTGTCACAAGTATAAAACAACTGGGGCAGAGATTATTTCATCTACCTCCCACTACTGTCTTCAAATAGAAAATTAAAGTTTTATTTGGTATGACTATTTCTTCATTCAGAGAACTAAAGTTCTGAAGCTCACATATTATACTTTTTATTTGTTTTGAAAATACTTTTTCCTTACAATCATTAACCTTGTAGAATCGGTCAAAACCATGAACAGGAAAATGTTGCAGGGAAAGAATAAATGCAAATGACTTCTGAGAATAATCATTACAACTTTTAGAGGGTCTCAAAAGTCCCTTCTATGTCTGTGAAATGATGCTCAGGATCTCCCTTCCTATCAGTCTGACCTAGACAAAGATACTTCCTGAATTTGGGTGTGAGGAGAATAAAAAGTAAAAGAAAAAGAAAAAGAAGAGAGATGAAAAGGAAAAGAGGCCTAAATGTAATATACTTTAAAAAAAAAAGCCTGATGATCGCACAGATTAACATCAGATAAAATGTCAGAACTATACTTACAAATATGAGGAATAGGTAAACATTTGATTAGTGGCTTTAAAGTAAAAAGAATAAAAATTTTAAAAGTGGTATAAAAAATCAAAATGACTCAAAAATATTCTTTTGACTTCAGACACCACATCATGATTTTTTTCCATAGAAATGACAGTATTGGTATGATTACGTGATAACTTGGTTCATAAAGATCTTGGAAAATTCAGTTAGTTTGAACACATTACACTGCTGAAGTATAACTTCTTAAAATACAAAACATAACCTCTTCCTTTCTAGTTAATTTGTATAGTTGGAAGCCACTATACTCTTTGAAAACTCCATAACTGCAAAAGGCTTTTGAATAGACCATGTGAGAGTCAGAGATACTGTGAAATCAAGGAGTTACAGAAAACTCAGATTGCTTTACAGAAAGGAAAGATCTTCCTGCTTCCCACAGAAAGTCTCTGATTTTTAAGATGTCTACTTTGAATGAGACTTCTCACCAAAAGGTGTTCAGAAAATAGAAAAACACCCTTTTTACAAGTATACTTTTTAGTTTGGAGTATTTTAGACTAAAATGAGTACTAGAACAAAAAAGGATTGAAGTCTTTTCTTTCCTGTAGTCTTCTTGAACCCATGGCAGTGGGGTTGTAACTAGACAATCTTTAAGGTCCCTTCCAACCCAAGATATTCTATCATTCTCTGCTGGGCACTTTCTCCCCTTTATTTGCAAATCTCAATAACATTAGCCACTTCACAGCAGCATATGCTCTGTGCTAAAGATATTGAAGTGAAATAGAGAAGGTAGTATTTATATATCTTTGTAAGCCCTGTTATTGCAGGTAATAACAATTTGGTACACAAAATTAAGAAACAAACCACTCACCATTTTCAGTAGTTTGTTGCCTTTCCAATTCTACTTCTAACCACAGAGCATGCATCAGTAGCTAGTCAAACTGTCAATTTCTTTATTTATGTTCATGCTTAAAATTGTATTTGTCTCTTGCAGCCTTCTTCTATCAATATGGACAGACCAGGAAGAATTGTTGTACAGGGTGACAGACAGAGGTACTGTGCTTTCTTGTTCTGCTCGTGCACTTCCAGGGGGAAATTTTGATCATGCAGGGTAAAAAAAAGAATTGCTGCACTGTGTATCAGCGCTCTTTCCTTTATTCGTGACACAGCAGTAGCCATATACCTCTGGGCAAATATGGCACTCATGGATAAAGAGAGAACTCAGCAATCAGACAGTGTATTACTTGGGAGTTATGCTTACACTGAGCCAATGTTTGTGGAAGATCTGGTAATATGGTGACTGTTGAAAAGCAGGTAGTAATGGCTCTAGAGACTGAAGGCTAACCTATTTCAGCTGGAAAACAGAGAAAGACAAGTCCAGTTTCCCAGCATATCTTACCAGAGATTTCAGTTTGGAAAGAGAAAAAGTTAATATAAAGTCTACAGGAATCAACTTGTAGAAGAGACTTAAATATACTGTATCTATGTAACTAAAACTCTGTTATGAAAACCAAAAATACATGCAATATGTGCTACTGGAGAACAGATGCCCTTCTAAGTATAACAGTCATTAAGCTGAATTTTTATTTACAGGTCTGACATTTCTTTGAATTATTTTTGAAAGTAGTTTTCCTGCTTTGCTATAAATTTTAATTTACTTTAGAAAGAGTAGTAGATGATGGCATTTTTGTTTGTAGTAAAGTCTAAAATTTTCACTGAGATCTGTGATTTTTTATTAGTTGCTAAATTGTTCTGGTGACATTAAAATAAACCTAATGTTTGGTCTTGAGTTGGTACATTTTTAGAACACTATATACATAAAGACTGATAGCCTTCCTAGAGTAAGGATTAATATTCTTCCCATTTTATCAAATAAAGAAGAAATAAGTTATTTGAAAATAAGTGCAAATAGTCTTACATGTATATTTTAAAATAATTTCACAAGAGCACTGCAGTCCTTGCTAATAGCATGTGGCACAAGAAAGATTTGAGAGGATTCCTTCCATTTTCCCTTACTTTGCCGTAAGACTTTTGCAAACTTTCAGAACAGAAAGAGTAAGGATCAGTGTAGCCCAATACTTCATAGCAGGCGCTAACGTGCTCTGTATATGTGTGCAGTTTTTTCACTGTTGCAGTGAGTTTCTCTATGCGCTATTTTTTATAAATCTTTCAAAGGCTAACCACTTTTTAGTTAGAAATTGTTACATTCTTCAATCCTTTTGTAGAAATGAAATAATCTGAAATAATTTCTCTCTGAGAAAATGTGTTCCACACCAGCTAAAATTACAAGAACAAACCACAGGCTACTCAGCAGGGGATTAAAAAAAGAAGACTAACCATCAAGAGAAAACTCTCTTACTATACATACTGTCCAATAACACAGCAGGAAATAAGAATTAAAGAAGCCACAGAAACCTAAAATGCAACAGTAGCAAACTTTTCTCCATAAACTAAAATTTTAAGTTGCTGAGAAATGATTAGTAATATTTATCTGATTGATCTGGGCAAAACCATGTAATTTTAAATACTGATGCAGCTGAATACACAGTTCTTAATAACTTCCCCTGCTAGTTGGTCTTCAAGGGGATTTTGGATGCCAAACTATGTTTGATGAAAAGGTTTCCATCAAGCTCAGTGAGCAGGAGTCAGAGAAAAAGAACTGTGAACCATGAGACTAGCTGTTAAAGCAGAATTGTTGATGAGAAATACACAAAGGAGGAATTGTTGATGAGAAATACCCAAGGAAGAAATAGTGATTAGCATCAAATGTACTCCATCCATGGAGGACCTCTGACAAACTGCTTGTGACGGTGTAGTCTTTTTAAAAAGTAAGCATGATTAAGCATGAGTTTCTTGTCTCTGGGCCAAAACTGAATAGAGCTGCTCTTAAGAATAATAGTGAAATGTCTTTGCTTTATTCCTTTCACAGATGTAAATGTCAAGACGTTATACCAAAACAAAAATGTCCCAACATTTTCCTTGCTGTCTATTTCTCTTTCAAATAGGACAGGAGAACTACTCACAGTCTAAGAGAGCTGTGAGGAGCTGTTAGAGTGATACTAATGACTGAATCATTGCCTCATCTCCCATCGATTTGTGATGTTATAGATGCAGTAGGTTATAACCCCAAACTGAACACTTGAGAAGGGAGATAAAAACTCCTATTAGATACCAGTTTGGTAGCTAACCGTGACCAGACTACTTACCTTCTTTTGCCTGAAAAAGGGGAGAAGAAATATGAGTTTACTTTAAAATATCTGCTGCTCAACCAGCTTCTGCTCACTAGAAATAGCTGGAATAAAAAAGGATGACTTGGGCAAATCTTTTTGTGACTGTACCTTCAGATCTTTTAAGTAATCAATACTGTGAATGAACAATATGTTGCTTTTCTTTTTGGAACTGGGAAGTTTTGTGGAAGGAAAATGTTTGGGAATGTTTGTTTCCCCTGCTGTGAGTTCCAGAGTTTGCCTGAACAGTGTTGCACACCATTTGAAAATATCTCATTTTGAGCCCAGAATGGTTGTTCCCATAAGTTTTCTCCCTAGTTCTTGGAACAAAGATGATACTTGAAATGAATCACATAAATTACAGGAATGAACTTATCCTTGGCTCCAGGGTGAGTGTAACATGCTGACAAATTGAGCCTTTTTTGTATACCTCAAAGCGGAGGCTTTAAGCACTGACCTAAGGGGACAATTAGGAGTACTTCTATTTATAGTAACTCATTTCTCTTTTCATAATATTTCTTATGGATGCAGTTTGCTATTCTGGTCACATTGAATAACGTATAAAACACGAACTACATGTGATTTGTATTGAACCAACTTCTGATGTGTTGTAAAAATAGAATGTTTAAGATTATTTCCCCAATTTTGGTTCATATGTACTCTAATTTAATAAAACCAAAAGGGAAAAAGTGAGGATATAAGAAGTATTATTTTTCTTTCCCACGCTTTTGAATTGCACGTTCAAACCAAGCGTTACTTCTTAAGAAAACAATAATATAATTCCTATTTAAAACAGATGTCTCTGTTCTTGAACTAAAAAACAGTAAAATTTATCACAGAATCTTCTAGAAATAAAGAAGTTCCATCAAGTAAAAAGGTAAGGAAAAAAAAAGATTCTTCAAAAACATTTTAGGAGGTTTTTTATATTTATCTCCAAACAATAAGCATCAGCTTATTTGCAAGCAATATCAAAATTTACAGAAATGTAACAAGAAAGCTGTAGTCTCATACTCAACTAAATTACTGTCAGTAAATGAAATAAACTTGAACACTGGTTCAAAGAATTTGGAGTAAGAATGAATGGATTCATTTCAGGTAGATAACAAAGAATATGTGTTCTACTTAAAGTTTTACTCTGGCGTTAAACTGTATTAATTGAACATTTGAAATCTGGGGCATATAACAGCTCTTCAATCCAGAAACCTTGCTGAATTTTTAACCTCTCTGTTGTGTTCTGCATCTTCTACCCAGGAAAAAATGTATTTCAGTACAATTTCACAGTCCAAAGATATTGCTTACTTTAAGCATCTGCTGAATTATTTAGTAAGTCAGGAATTGACAACACTATATGTATTTAATTAAAAAAAACCACAATACTTCTTGACTTTCAACCAAATAAAACTGTAATTTGATTTTTCAAAATAGCTTTCTCCCTGATTGTACCAAAATAATAGCTTGAATTTTACAGGATGATTCTCAGTATATTATCTTACCAATTCTAAAGTTTTGGTTTTTTTTTCCAAAAATAGTTTATACCCTAAATTTACTGTGTAAGCCTAAAAGTTCTCGAGTAGCTTTGAAAAAAAAATGTTACAAGCCATGGTATGTGACTATATTATTTCATAGTATAAAATAAGCAAATAAAGTCACAAAAAAAAAGATTTGTTCTGTTGTAAGCATAGAGATTTATTTGTGCTTATATTGACACATTAATGTTCCTGGATCTTTATGGTTTTTTGCAACGTAAAATATCTTAAAAGGAAATCATACCTTAAATGAATGTCAAGATTTCTTCTTTGCTAACACTAAACAGTGAAAACAATAAAATGAAAACCAACATAACATTCACAAACCCAGGAGCCACAGAAAAACAATTGTTGTACAGGGCTGTGTTTTCTGGGCTTTTATATATATATACATACAGATACAAATGCATATTATGTTCTTAGGATTATTGTTCTATTTCTGTGCACTTTACATTTTAGATTTCTTTACATCAGTTTCTAATGATACTGAAATCATTACTAAGAAAGCCCCAGCCAAAGGCAAAACCAGTATGCTCATATTATCTTGGAAGAATCATGTTTTCTGCAGAATAATTCAACCTTCAAAGAAACGAATAAGCTTCTATTCCCTCTAGGATATTCATAGGTTTATAGGATGCTTTTTATGTTTCAGCACAAAGCAGTGCATTTAGGGTGCATCATGTGAATTTGACTTGGTTTTTTTGGGTGATTTAGAATGATCTTAGACTTCTCTTCTGTAGACAGGGTCTACTTGTTCCACTTATTCTGCATGAAAACCCTTACATTCCTTAAGCAGTGTATGGAAACTGTTGAATCATGGCCTGAACCTCTAATTGACCACCTGAGGCAAGCACTGAATCAGCTGCAGGAGCACAGGAGAAGGCAATTCACCTGTGACCAGAAGAGGTGGAGCCAGGCTCCACCTCTCCTAGATGCCATTTAAGGAATGACTGCCACTGAGGAAGGATCTCTTCCTAGAGATTGCTCCTTGTGGAGTTTTTGTGAGCCTGTGACATTGGTGAGTGCCTTTCATTGATTATCTTTTCCAACGTGGTAATCTTACCAGACTAACTTCTCTGTGTACTATATAACATCTATATACTTATTAACCTTACAAGCAGTAATCAGATCTCAGTTATAGCTCTTAAACTGAAACTATCTAGTAACTTTTTATAGGCTGAAAGTATCAGGTGTTCTGCAGGATAAAGATAGCCATAATATTAGCACTCATAACAACATTGTCCAGTGTAGTTGCTTATTTGTTGCTTTAAGAAACAGTACAGAATTGGGATGCTTATAATAAAAAGTCACATATTTTATAATCTATAATCACATATCAGAATTGATGGAGTCTAGTATAAAGAATCACTTAAATACTATGCATGATCTGATATTTTTTTCAATGTAAGATGTTATAATACAATGTGAAATCTACCAAATCCCATCTCAAAGCCATAGCTTGGTGAGCCATATCACAAGGGTAACTATATTAACCTTCAGAAATACAAGTATTAAGCAGTCATTTAACCACATGACTCACGAAGTTAAAAGCTTGCTTAAGAATATTGCAGGTATATTCACAATAACTTTTTCATCTGAGCTAACTCTGGAATTTAATATGCTTTGTCTTACTTATTGTGCCGTTCTTGGCATACTACTGAGGATTTGACTCAGACTCCTGCCAAATGCAGTATGAAAAGATATTTGGGCTTAGCTACATATGTACTTCTCCACTTATTATTGAGTATTCATTCCAGTTCATACACTTAAATAATTAAAATCTGTGTTAATAAAGTTCTAGTTTAAAAAATAGATAACTTCCATTTGTAATAGTACTTCCTGATGTATCTAAAAGACAGCTCGCACTCTAAATGACCACTCTACTGTGCTTCATGTTTTCTGAAATTATAGAAAAAGAAAATATGTAGTGAATAGTTTACTTGAAAGGAATGAAAATAACAGATTACCATCTAATGTGCTAGAAGTTGAGATTAAGCAATTGCAAGTTTTAAAAATAAGCTAACCAAAAAAATTAAGACAAAACTTGCAGGCTGCCTATTTCTTGGAGTATGAAGTAGCACCAATTTCATGAGAATAATCTGCTAAGGAACCTATATTTTCTAATTATTTTAGGTAGGATTGAATATGTGGTTTTCAGAGTCTTACAATTATGAGTTTTCTGCACTTAAACCTGGACTCTCAGCTTTTGTCCTTGTGCCAGCCATGCTTTAGGTATGCTGGTTGATGCTTATTTGGTCTTACACATCACTTTCCTGGCTCAGTGATGTGGCTTCAGACCTGTGTTGTCAGTGCAGATATGTGCAGAGGTCACTACACTGTGGCTAACCTTGGTTACTAAGTCTGTTCTGTTGATAAGCAGATACTGAACAAGAACTTGTTGGTGGGGACACTGCTCCTGTCTTCCTCATGGTTTGTCACCCACCTCAGTGTTCTTTGCAGAGCAGCCTGCTCTTACTACAAGCTGACAGGTACAACTCTGCTATTTAAATTGTCAGAAAAGTTGTATCTTATCATGTGTTTTTGTGAAAACAGAATACAGGATTTGGAGCTCTCGATCAAGCAGTCATTGGGAGTTAGTTGTCAAGTGGCTGCTGTGTTTAAATCTGAGATTGCAGAAGGGAGGAGGCAAGATAAATCAGAGTGCAAGTCCACTCTCTGAAACAGCCTCTAACAACTGACTCATGGAACATGACTGCACCTGCATATCTGACTCAAATCTCTACTGTTCCCTCTGTAAAGAGTTAGTCATGAAAATGTTATTTATGACAGTACTAGCAAGCAGGCAGTCAGCCAGAAATCTTGTTACTGAAGGGAAGTACTGCTTGTAAACTATGATTTCATTCAACCTGGTGTTGGGCTTCACTACAACTCCTTTGGATATGAGTACTTCATAAGGACAAAGTAAACTAGAATAACAAGTTGAAAATAAGATGTTTACCCAGTCCAGGGTGTGATCAGAAGTTCTCACAGGTCTTGCTCTTGTCTGTCATAGACGCAGTGGATAATTTATGTCCTTTTTACTTGGGCTCTGTGTCTCAGATTAGCTGAACAGATTACCTAATATTTGCTTTCTGGAAACTCACACGCAGTCATACTACTTTACAAGTGTCTGGTTCTTCCATGGCTGTTTATGGGATTCTACCGTAACAAATGTGATTCATTATGCCCTAAAATGAACAAACTGAGTTAAATCAATACAGCAGATTTTCGTGCACTGCCTGTCAGTCACCTTGTTATTTCAGCTCCACTTTTGGGGGGAAAAATGGGAAAGAACAGAGTAACAGCCTTTTGATGTGTCTTATTTCCAGTTGAAAATTGAGGAGCAGTTTAGGTTTTCAGACTACCTCTGTCAATGATTTTATGTCAGAAAGCAACACTCCTAGTGGGTAATTTTCAGAGTTAAATAAAAAGCTTTTTGTTACATTTTTGACTGTGCTGAATATGTGGATCAATGTAAGTATTATATTTGTTGCATCTAAACATGTGAAGTGACAAGAAGTAAAAGCAAGAGGAAAAAAAATCTGAGCTGATTCAGACCAGATGGACAAGGTACTTTGCGTTTGATATAATCATCTAAAAACAGTTTTGTGCCAAATTTGCTATTATATTTGGATAGCTATTCTAGGCTTAGCAACTGCCATTGGACACTGCATCCAAACTCTGCCACATTGTGACATTATTTAGGCATCCTTTACTTGTTTTACAGCTGGGATAAAGATAGGACAGTCTTATGCTTTCATTCAGAACATGTGGGTACACTGCTCTTTTTGGAGAGGGAAGTGGGTATGCAGGAAAGGATCGTACAGTACTTGGAAAAATAATGCAGAAGATAAAAAGGAACAGAGTTAAGTTGGTCTGGAAAGGTACTTTTTTACTGTTCTAAGGTGATCTTTCTTCTTCAAGATGTTTGCTATTCTCATTCACCTAACTGTCCTTTTTCCATCCTTTTTCTTCCTCAGAAGTATTTAACCAAAGAAGCAGAATTTATCAAAGAACAGAATAAATTTTCAAAAACAGAACTGTGGGTTGGTGGTTAGATTTGGTGGATACTAGGAGAGCAACAAGAATAGAGCTAATTGCTGGTAAGTTTGTGAAAAAGAAACCATAAAAAAGTAGAAAAATAGAAGGCAGAGGCTGCAAGTTCCCTGCAGTGACTGCTGTTACTTCAGAAACTTGTTTTTCTGTTGAGAAAATTACTGTTTATTCCAGAAATGTACACACATTATATAATACTGCAGAAAATAGTATTGGCTCAATAACTTCTATACAGTTCCCTCATAGCTTTTCCCTTTTCATGTCAAAGGAACAAAACAGTTTTCCACTACATGTAAAACTGATCTACAGTAATTACAAATACATACTCAAATGCATACTGGTGAATTCTAAAGTAGGAACATGAAAACTAAAGCTATGATTTGATTTGTATGTTTCTTAAAACAGATCCATAGGCTACTCAAGGTCTGCATATTGTTTTCCTAGTTAGACAGGTTTTATTTCAGTTCAGTCTGCCATTAATGTGGTGTGTCTGAGAAAGTGTTTCTTGTACCAGAATGATATAGTAATAAAACATGGATGTTTTATTGTTACTTTTTTCCTGTAAGGTGCCATAGAAGAGATCAGTAGATCATATTTTGCAATCAAAATGTTAGCAAAAGATTAATTTCAATATTTCTAATTTTAATCTGTGAATTCATCAGTTCAAAGTACTATTTCAAAAATGCATAGTCTGTCATAAAACAAATGATATTCTTAATGTCTGGGGAAATATTAGAAAAAATCTGAAAATGAAACAAAGGAATAATTTTTAGCTTTCAAGTGAATCTTTCAGAAGTTTATCTTCTGAGTTCTACAGGAAGAAAACTTTTCTTAGATACCTTGTATCTGATGTTAATTGAGAGTGAGGAAATTACTTATGTTATTCTCTGTAACATCTATGAATTTTGCATTCACGTTATTGTATATACCATAGTCATAGCAGGTTTTTTGTGACCATCATATCTATTTTATATCTCAATGACCTTATCTGTGAAATTGTGCATAGAATCACAGAATCATCAAATATCCTGACTTGGAAGGGACCCACAAAGATCATTTAATCCAATTCCTGGCTCCACACAGGACTATCCAAAATTCAAACCCTCTGTCTGGGAGCCTCAAATGCTCCTGAACTCCAGCAGCGTGGGGTTATGGTCACTGCCATGGGGAGCTGTTCCATGTCCATGCACCCTCTGGTGAAGAACTTTTTCCTAATCCCCAACCTGACTCACCCCTGGTGCAGCTCCATGCTGTTTCTTCAGGTCCTGCTGCTGTCACCAGAGAGCAGAGATCAGCACTGCGCCTCTGCTCCCCTCATGAGGAGCTGTGGGCTGCCATGAGGCCTCCCCTCAGCCTCCTCTGCTCTGGACTTGAACCAAGGGACCTCAGCCACTCCTCACACATCTTGTTCTCCAGACCCTTCACTGTCTTCACAGCTCTCCTCTGAACAGTCTCTAATAGTTTTATGTCCTTCTTATATTGTGGCCTCCACACTGCACACAGTAGAAAGTATGTCCTATGAGAAGTACTGCATTGCATAAGCAGAAGAAGTCTGGTTTCATTATCATTTCCCTGCTAAGAGCGATAATCTGAGCAGCTATGTCAAACACTTTCACCACTATTAGACAAAATATCTTCTTAGTATATACAATGTTAGTTTAAGTATCCAAATAAACACTGAAGCAAATCTCTTAAATGTGATCTTAAATATCACTTTTTACTGAATGGAATTACTTTTAAGACTGATGCTGATCTGAACAAGATCAAAAGTCTACTTTCACGCTCAAACAATCTCAGCTCAAATTCACTTACAGTAATGAATACTTCTAATCAGCTGCCTAGAAATAGTAAGGGAACAGAGTTATTCACAGAAAAACATCTCCAATAACCTTTGGAGTTTATGCACTTAGAAAAAATTATAAGATATTAATAGAATCATAGAATCATTTAAATTGGAAGGGACCTTTAAAGGTGACCTAGTCCAACTCCCCTGCAATGAACAGGGACACCTACAGCTAGATCAGATTGCTCAGAGCCCTGTCTAGCCTGGCCTTGAATGTCTTCAAGGATGGGGCATTCACCACATCTCTGGGCAACCTGTACCAGAGCTGCACTACTTTTACCATAAAAATCTTTCTTTTTATATCCAATCTAGATCTCTCCATTTTTAGTTTGAAATCATTTCCTTTTGTCCTGTCTCAACAGACCCTACTAAAGTATCTGTCCCCTTCTTTCTGACTTGCCTTTTTGATACTGAAAGGCCCATTACTCAGACCTGTCTAGGTTTCTCTAGATGACATCCCATCCCTCAAGTGTGTTGACCACACCATATAGCTTGGTGTCATCCTCAAACTTGCTAAGAGTGCACTTGACCCTACCGTTAATGTCATTAATGAAGCTATTAAAGAATATTTGTCCTAGTACTAACCCCTGGGATACAGCACTCATCACTGATCTCCATCCAGACACTGAGCCATTGACCACTGCTCTATGGGTACAATCTCACAACCAGTTCCTTATCCTTTAAACAGTCCATCAATCAAATCCATGTCTTCCCAATTTGGAGAGAATGATGTGGGGATCCATATCAAATGCCTTACTGAATTCCAGATAGATTATATCAGTGGATCTTCCCTTGTCCACTGATGAAGTCATGACTGCATTAACAAGTCACAACGTGTGAAAGATAAAATTCAAGTCATCCAGATGAATGATTCATATAGCTATTTATTAATTCCTGCCTTTTCTGTTGTATCTTCATGAAATGTCTTTAAGATAAACACAGATGAAGATAGTTTGTCCATTAGCCACCACTGAAAAGCATAATATATGTGTACATGAGTTTCGTCGGTCTTTTAGTGACCTTGATTAAACATGAAATAGACTTTGCAGTTCCAGATTTTCATAAAATCTTGAATTCCATGTCCAAATCCAAGAAGATATTTCAGCAAATATTTTCAAATATTTATTTCAATTTTTTTTGTGCAACACTCCACTAGTCCTAGATTTTCTGTTTTGTCTCAACACTGCAAGCCAAACTTTGGATAATATTTATGTAATGCATTTGACAGTGACATATACTTCAAAATTGTTGGCAATTATAGAGTTATTTACAGCTTGACTGATTCCATCCTTCTCTGCTTCTCCTGAAATCCAGCTGACAGGAAAACCAAATTTTCATTATCTGTACAAAGAAACTTCAGTGGATAAAACTGTCATGAGTGGAACCCACTGTGGAAGAAAGACATTCAATGTCAGCAAATCTCACTGAGTTTGTCCTAAGAAGCTATGATTCTTTTTATGTATGCTTCAGAAGGTTTAAATCTCTTATTTGTTCCTTAAATCAATTTCAAGACGATGAGTGAATTCCCTTTTCTGGAGGTTTGGTTCATGGCTTCAAGCATCTGCATTGTTCTTCACTTTCTATAATTGTAAGTAGTAAACAACAGCATGTTCATATGGCATATTAATACCGGAATCTTTAAATACAGCAAATTAGAATAAACTAAACTGTCTGTAATCACACTCATTTCAGCAGTTAATATAACAAAAATAATAAAATTGCTATTAGTTTTGTTATAGCAACAGATATATTTTTTTAAGTAGTTCCCTGCAGTATCCTGAAATGAAATCCCTGTTTCTGTTTGGTTAAAAGGATTATAA
Source organism: Pavo muticus (assembly GCA_016647715.1). Taxonomy (NCBI): domain Eukaryota; kingdom Metazoa; phylum Chordata; class Aves; order Galliformes; family Phasianidae; genus Pavo; species Pavo muticus. The sequence goes on along the minus strand of JACDJE010000016.1, from coordinate 3,249,590 downwards.
GCAGGAAGCTCCCTCATTGTGGAGGGAAGTCTAGGCTTTAACTTATTCATCTCCAGAATGTCTGGTAGAGAAAAACATGCCTCATTTCATCTATATGTCACAAAATCAATTAACCTTTCAATAACCTGTGCTCTTCTTCACCTACTTGAAACATCAGCTGAATTGCCGCCTTCAAAATAGCAACAACTTAGCAGAGTAACTAAAAGTAGTTTAGGATCTTCAAATACGGAAACTTTTTAAGTGCTATGTGGAATTATCTGGTTTGTTTTTTAGCCAGTTTGTTTCCTTAGTGCTTAGGTATTTTTTGCTTGTTTTTGCCTAGGATCCACATAGTGTCTCTGAATTCCACTTTCATCCCTACATGCAGAAAATAGCTCAGGATCAACATTCTGAATCTTCAGAGCAGCTCACTGTGCTGTGTGTTGCTGTTTTGGGGTAAGAGTTCTTCTGTTTTGCCCAAAGGATGAGAATTTCTGAGAGTTTAACCTCTCCTCTCTTACACCAACCCACAATCACATTTGTCAAATTTCAATTAAGATAATGATGTTGCTATATTTTTTCAACTCTCTTCCTCATGTTCCACTGTCACTCATCCTCAGATATTTGTTGAATAAAATGCTACACTTTCTTCTCACTTCTATAGGTCTATCAGTTTGCTCCTAAAAATTACATTACTAAGCTTTTATGCAGCACAACATCTACAGAGACACAGCTGCCTCTTAGCAGGCTTGGCCTCAAAACAAGATAGCAGAGAACTACACAGGAAGAAGCTTTGTACCATATTTTTGCTTTTTCTTATGATGTGAAACACTTACTAGTGAAACTGATGTGGAAAGCCTTGCGTTTCTGAAAGAAGTTAGGAGAAGACAAAGAGACAAGTGTGTCAGTACAGAACAGTCAGCAGTATGGGAAAAAGTGCCCTAAGCAGTTGGCAGCTGACACTAGTACATTTTTGTTACATTACCTTTCTGTAAAAATAATGTGCTCTTTTCAATTACCCCCTCAACTGCCATTCTCCTTTAAGAATCTTTGCAGGACAACTGTGTGAAAGATTTTTTTTTAATGGTTAAGCTGTTTCATTGCTTGTTCAAACCATTTCCTCATAAACACACTGTTCGGAAGTGACATTGACACCCCCTCGGGAGGAATGACTTTCCTGCTCCAGACCAGATTAAACCCTTTAAGAGAATAAGCATGTAGCAATTTGTCTGAACAGCTCTTTGACCTATCTACCTTCCCCAGTGATGCTTCTGTTCCCCTGTGCATACTGATCTGACTGACAGATTTTTTTTTTTTTAATGCTGTACCTCCTGGGCTGCAAATCTTCCAGTATCTGCAATAGTATGCACATTAGAAATCCCATCACTTTCTTATGCTTTTCTTTCCCACTCTCTCATGTAGGAATTGCACCAACAAATTATCATATTATTTATAAACAAAAATATAATTTTAAAGGATTTCGGAAAGGGAAATGCTTGTGTCTGTCTCACCGTGCAAGGGCTTAAAGCCATCCTGGCATAAAATCTTTAGGGGAATACCTAAATACAATTCTTCCAATTTTTGTTTTATTTTATTTAGGAGAAATGTCTATAGTTGTATGCATATCAAGAATTATTACTGTGGTAATTGTTTCTGTAACTGGGAAACATAAAGCAAAAATGACATAATTGAGACATTTTTTTAATGTAAACAGCATTGAAAATACAAAATTCACTAGAATGTAGGAGAGATAAGAAAGAGTGGAAGAAAAGATGTAAATCTCAACAATACTGAGTCTTTCCAAGTCATATTTCATTTAAGATGTGCAGAATAACAGATGTAGGGGCCCTTGCCTTTTTAGAGTCTGCATATCCTTCCAGTGAAGAATATGAAGGTTATGAACCCCTACTGTCCATTCAGAAAATATGTGTCTTCAAAACTAAACTTAAGACCGCTTACATTGAAGAGAATATTGAATGTTTTTTTCATAGATCAGTGTTCTTTGGCTGAGCCTAGGTTTAGGGCTAAAGTTGTGAGAAAAAAAAATATCAAACCTACACTGAGAGCAAAGCTGGAGAGAAGTAACGAAAGGAATCCAAAGGTGCAAAAATTTCTCTCTGGAGTATTTTTACTTACTGGAAGGGCTGACAAGCTCTGTCCAAGACACTGTCTAAGGTTAGTGCTGGGGTAAAGCAGAAAATCCAGAACTTCACTTGGAGCATGACTTGCTTGATAAGAGCTGCTACGGTCTTGCATTCAAATTGTTACAGGCAAAAGACAGCACAACATGCATATGAAGCTTGGAATCCACTGTTAGCCTAATTAATCTTTTAACAGTTTTTCAAATTCTCTATGTAATACTGAAGAAAAAAAATCAAAACAAACAACCCACAACACATTAATAATGACAACTAATTCTTGTATGTACCTTTCTAATATCTGCCTCTTTTCTCTGTTTAGCCCATCCATCTACTGTCCCTTTGGGTCCAAAGGCTGACAGTTTCAATCTTCCTCAAGAAGACATGAGGGTAAGAGGGGAGTAACAGTCTTCCACTTATTCTTTTGTGTTGAAGCCATCATAAATCATATTCAGAATGAAGACTGTTGCCTTTTATCTTTGTTAGGGAAAAGAAAAAAAAGGAAATCAGACCTTAATTTTTAATATAATGGCACAGACTATTTCCCACTGCATTAATCTATGTTGCCCAAGCGTGGAGACATATTTGGATAATTTTCAGGATTCTCTTACCTTTCCCAGCTAGATTATCTCTGCAGTATCTTCTGTAGCTATCATACAGTATACAGCTGCACTATAAATACAAGACTACCATTGGAACTTAGTGTAGGTCACATCCAAAGTGAGAGCTGTTATGGTATAATAGTTCACGTGGGAAGAGACTTCTGAGAAATATCTTTTCATGTTGATATGTGGAGCTCTTTTTCTTATGTGGAGTGGTGTTAAGTGGAGAACATACAGAATAAAAAATGTTTGACTGGAGAATCAGTGAATCCTGGAGAATAATATGAATTTTCATTTTGAAATATGCATTAAAATTTAAATTCCTAATGCATTTCATGTGCAAATCCAGCCTTTCCTAGCCACTTCTGAAATAGAAACTTTAGCATTTGAAAGCTGAAAATGCATAAATTTTTAGATTATTTTGTCTAGTCAAGAGGACTGCACATGCATCTGTATACATCAGTATAAATACCAAATATATCAGTACCAATAATTACAAAGAAACCTTTGACCCTCAGTGGGAGACCCAAAGCAAAAATTAGAGGATATCTAAGACTTCATGTAGAGAATATCCTCTACGTACTTTGAAAACATTAATTGTAAACTGGGACACTCACAAGAGAAGAGGATTTACTTGCTGGGCTCCAGTGTTAACAGAAAACAGATCTTTTTTCATAAGAATGTAGAGACCCCTGCAGAGTTTGCTCAGCTGAACAGACTACAGAGGAGTCCTGTAAAGAAGTATGTCCCTTGAGGACACTGGAGGTTGGCATATTAGATTTGCTTTCAGACCTGTTAATTTGTTCTGTCTCACCTGGGTATTCTGAGATTTTTTCCTTAAAAGATCTATTTTGTTCAGCTCGGTACTGTAAGTTCTGCTGAAAAGCTACTTTCAAGACAGATATGTTTTGTTTTTCCTTCCTTAGTTCCTGGAAAACTGGGGGAGTTTTACTTCAGTGATCCAGTCAACACAGAATTCCATTACAAACAGCTTGATAAACTCTGATATTTGCGGGAATGTATACAGTACTTGAAATACTGCTACTCTTTTCTGAATCAGCTGTGTTTTTATTCCTTGTTTGAGCACTCATCTTTCAGCAGAATTGGGTAAACAGTAAGTCTATACTTTGGCAGTACAAAGTACTTCTCTGCAATACATGCTTGCTATGGGCTTACAAATGCTCCTTTTGGCTGAAAATATGTCTCCATAATTCGAAGGTATATTTGCTGTTAATAAAAATCAGACGATTGTTGTGTGAAGTCATTCTCACATACACTTTCTGCAACTGTTAAAATAAGCATTGTAGCAGCCCCATCAGAACTGCAATTGGTTTGGGGAGCTGCAGTACTATTTGCTGTCTTCAGCAGAGAAATGTGCATTTTTCATGTAGGTAAAGCCAACCCTACAAATTCTCAACAACCTACCTGCATAGTTGTTTTGAGATGAAGCAGCAGCACTCACTTGGCATCACATATAGAAACCTGTGGATTTTCAAGAAAAAGGGATAAGTTATCAGAGGCTTTTTCTTTGAACCATAGGTTGACTGGTGAGAGAGCTGGTGACCTAAGCTAAAGCTGATCTTGTGTCCAGAATTTAAACATGGGGACTCTGCTACTTTTCCAATCTTTGATGTCTTTAGCAAGTTGGGGCAATTGGATACTTCAGCCTCCCCTCCCATCTTCTCTTCATTCACTGATGTACTTATACAGGCATTAATCTACTTCTCTTTGTGTTTAGAGTTGGTGAACTTTTGTACAATCAACTCTTCGTTCAACTCGAGGCTAAAAATTTAAGAAAAGTTGTGTCTTTAATTTCACGTTCCTTAGAGGTCTGAGAAGTATAGTATCTGCTTCAGGTGATTTTATGAATTTGCATGGTCTAATGACTAGAAGCCCTATGTTTATGAGCAATTAGCAGAGTCCATAAGATGGAGGAGGAGCTGATAAGTAGTGTCTAGGAACAGTGATTTTCTCAGTTCAAGTCCTGAGGAAGTTCATTAAAACATGAATGATATTAGAAGTTCAAATTTTGGCTGAAAACCAGTAAACTCTAATTAATGAGTACTGTGGGATATGATGTAGTGTTTCAGATGCCAGCAGCTATAAACCATCTGAGCTGAAAGAGGATGGACAGTTATTGAACCACATCTGTTTTAATATAAATTAAAATGTGTAGCCTTCAGGACAGAGGAGGTAGCATTTTGGTTTTACATGTTTGTGATCACCTATTCCTCTCTTACACAATGTTACAATAATACACTATTTCTATCACAGGTACAGAATGAATTACAGACTCCGTTAATTGTGGAGGCTGACCATATGTGCTTTTTGTTTCACACTGTAATTTGTGTAACTTTCCACAGCCAAACTACATACAGATTTTTTTTTCAGGGAATACTATTCAGAAAGGACATTTGTCAAAAGCTAATTATATTAAACTATTAAAAGGCAGACACTTTCCTCTCTCTTACCTAAATTTATATTCTACAAGAACCAAGCTCATCCTTGGAGACAAATACAGATATTTCTTTCTTCCAAATTTTAACTTATTTGGAAGTATACATCCTCAAAAAGGGAAGGAAAGGAGAGTGAGAGAAATCATTAATCATGTGGAAAAAAGAAAAAAGAACAAGAAAAAACTGAGAACAATTTACCTCCTTATTTTTGAGAAGTAGCCTTTATAGATCTCATTGTCACAAATCCTTAAAACTTTCTGTATAGGACACAAAAGACTCCTCATCATATCTAAATATTTTAATAGCATTCACTTAAGAAAAATGAGTAATCATTAATTATATTCTCATTTTCATTCAGAAAAAAATAGTGCTAAATTATTTAGTAAAACACTAAAAAATATTCACCGCATGCTATGAATGTAAAATTAAGACCTATAGTTAGTTACGTATAAAATGACTCAACCTGTGAGGCAAAAGGAGACTGAGATGCCAGCACCACCAGTTATTATCTGAAGAGGTAAATGTCTGTGTCACTATTTAGGAATAACTTATCTAGAAAAATCTAGTAAAATTAGAATTCTTTGAAGTCTTCAAGTTCTTGAAAGCTCAGGAAGGCGAAGTCTGTAGGATAATTACAGGCTTGAGCATACTGTATTTGGATAAAAGCTTAACTTCTGTAAGAAAGCTATACTCCTTGGAAATGGAGACTAAGAAAGTAAGAAATTTTGTCAAACTGTACTCAATTACCATCAAATAAAATGCAGAGAGAGAGAGAGCTTAGAGCAGATAAAACCAGAAAACCAGATCTTACTTCTCAGAGGTGAGCATCCCACCACTAGACTAGATGTGTTCTCATGTTTTTTTTTCCTCTTTCTAATTCACAAGTGTAATAAGGGAATGCTCTTCTTCCAGCCAGTATTCAGAAAAAATGTAGATTTCCCTTGATAGGAAATCCAGCCATAGGCTTCCATAACATAGGTGAGTGGCCAACCTCATAGCAATTGGATAGAAGGCCGTGAGAAGGGCTGTCCACAGTAGGTACATCCTACAAAAAGAAGCAAGTAGATACCCATATACAGAGTATATACTTAAGACTAATCCTTTCTGATGTACAAAAGACCTGTCAGTATCACGACGGGTCTCGGACACCAATGTGCTTGGCCCTTCCAAACTGAAGTGTGCTTTGGGGCAAACAGAAAAGCAGGATTAGAAACATGAATGGAATTTGTTTTTTTTTAACAGCAAGTATGCATAGCCATCAATGTTTGATGTCTGCGATGATAGCTGAGGATTACCAAAACACCTACATTTTTAGGAGAGCAGAAACACCTATCTGTCAAATAACTGCCCAGCTGAGCTTCACAACAACCAGAATGTAGATTACCACTACAAAAAAGGAAGAAGCCAAACTCTGTTTTTTAACAAGAAGTAGCTGTTATCATCAGTTGCTTTATCGGAGGAGATTGATGGGGAATATTTCAACTGGGGATAAATTCCCTTTTAGGTCTATTTGCCTACTATGGAGTTAGAGTGCAATCCCAGCTGCTCATTACAGTATTTTCAATTAGCAAAATGAGATGCAATTGTTTACTTTGAGGTGCTAAATCTTGTTATGCTGTCTAAGGGTCCTAACTAATGGCCATCAGTATATCTTAGTGTTGGAAATTACAACTTATCTCAAAAACAGTGAACTTTTGTGGAGCAATTTGAGGAATCTCCATTATACAGAATTGTTATCATCCTATACTCACACCATTAGATAGCATTATATTTGTTATTGCAAGAGTTACATCAAATGAGTGATGCAGCCACCATCCAGTTTACACTGGCACAGAACTGCAATGCATGTATCTTAGGACTTTAAAAGAGTTTTTTTTAATTTTTTTTAAAAAAAGATCAGACCTAGAACTTATGGTTTAGCTAGCTGCTACAGGTGAAGGAGATAAAGAGATTTCTTCCAGGGCTGGGTGTGTGTGTCAAGGGGTAGTGGAGCAGAAAAAAATTCTGTCTCAATCTGACATATTTCTCAGGCAGTTAAATTGCTCTCAGAATTTTAGGAGATATCAGGAAAAAAAAACACTCTTTTCAGAAATCCACCAGTTTATCATTGCCTTACCAAGTAACGAAACAGGCACTGACTAAGCATGTTGCAAATATTTGTCTTTCCATGAGTCTATTAAACCAGTGCAAGCAAACCAGACACATAATCTTGAGTATGCTTTACAATCACATAGACTCAACTCGTCTCCAGCTGTTGGGTACTCTGTATGGATATTATACTTACACAGAGGGAACCAGACCGGTCTAAATTCTCGTGCCTTTTGGACACAATTTGTAACTTTGAAGCAGAAGAACAATTTATTGCCAGATAAAATCTGAATGGCATTTTACAGATCTCCTGTGAGTCTCAAATATCCAAGAGGAAGATTCTAATGGGTTCTACTTGCTCTTTCTCCTCTCTCATTTGCAACTCCTATAAATTAATGTGAGAGAAGTCTTAAGAAAACATCTCTCTAAGCCTTCAGGCTCTGTTCTGAATACTTTTACACAGACCAGAATGAGTGGAAAGGAGACACTGGGTTTTTATTATTATTATTTTGAATGTTTGTTTTTTTTTTTTTAAACAAACAAACAAAAAAAAACAGCTCACTGTGGCAGCAAGGTATCACCTGAGCATTTACTACTAAGTAATTATTGTAACTAACTCCTCAGAATTCTCTTCAGCTTTACATCATTTGTAACAGAAACCTGGCTAAACTAGGTCATTTGCCACAGGTCTTAGAGTTAAAAGGACAAAGAGCTTGTCCATCTGAAGTTGGAAATAATGTTCAAGATACATTTCCACAGGATCATTTTTCTGCTGGCTTCCTGTGTTTCTGGCTCCTGACTACTGGTGACTTTGCCAGTCCTTAGTTTTTAGTCCTTAGTTTGGCCAGATAGCAACTGTATAGGCAAAATGTTTTCAAGCATCGAAAGGATTAACCTGTTCATCACTACACTAGTGGCTGTCAAGATCATTCTTCCTCTTCTTCAATAAAACTTAAATAAAATTATTCTCTCACTAATCAACAGTACAATCTGGTGGTGTCTGATTGGCTCAAGTTATGTCTTGAGGAACAGTCATACAACAGAAGGAGAAGGCAGTATTTAAACGAAGAAGAAACAAATATTTAAATTTAGTTTTGACCGTGGCTAAATAGTCTCCTTAATCACAGGAACTCCCACTTGCATTCTGCATCCCCTACTGCAAATGAAAGGAAAATAGGAATCTGGGCATATTAAGGGTCAGAATCATTTATATGTCGATGCACTTAATTCCTACCTAACAGGTTAAAAAATATATATATATGTAGCAGAAATGCTAAGTCATGGCTTGAAACAGTCATTGAGCACCTGATAGGAAGGCAGGGCCAACCCAGGGAAGCTCAGGTGCATGCAATGCACCTGAGTGATTGGAAGTGGTGCAGCCAGGATCCACCCCTTCCCAGACCTCATTTAAGGGTTGGTAGTGGAGGTGAAGGCATCTTATGGGAGTTTCATGTATACCTGAAGCAGTTTGTACCTGTTTTGCAAAGGTGCTTTTCCTTGATTGGAGAAACTGAAGGGCTTACACTTCCTTGTTTTTTCCTTCAAGAGGGCATTACAGTAAATCAAACCAAGAATGCAAAGCTCCCAGTTAACTCTGTTGTTAGGTAGGCTGTATGAAGCTAGGCTGGCTAACTTGACCTTGTCTAACAACTAGTAAGTCTCTAAAGTAGGAGGCCAGCCCCTAGGAAGCACATGAGTATCTTTGTCTCAGGGGTAAGGTGGAAAAGGGAAGGGTGAGAGGGGGTGGAGGCAAACTCATCCCTGTATAGAGACTCTGAAAGTCTGAAGTCTTATGAACTCTGAAGGGGCTGCACTAGTAGTAGCTTATCTGATAAGGCAGAATAGCAGCTGTGGCAAGAACAAAAGGATTAGGGATTAGGCTTATCACATGAGAAGCATCCAAGGAATGGGATCTTCTCACTTTTTGCTGGTTTCTGCATTCTTTCAAAATGCTCGAACAAATTCTAATACAGATGATACTTGGTATTCACAATAAGTAAGAAAAATCTTGATTCACAGAAGCTTCAATATTTTCAATGGCACCAGAAGCTGAAATTCCTTTTCAGGAAAAGGACAGTGTTTCCCAAAGTTGGATGGTATGAATTTTTATGAATACTCGTTACAGTTCTTAGTACTAATGATTGAGTATCTCAGGTTATATAACCAAACCTTCGTCTTTATCATCTTTTGTTCAGCCCTTCTAAAAGGAAAAGAATGTTTACCACTGTGCATGAGTTTTCTTATGGAAAACAAATTAGTCAGTAGTCACAGCCATTATTAATCACTTGAACTTTGCTGTTTAACTTCTGATTTGCAGTAGCTGAAGATACTCATCATCCAGTTCTTTATTTATGTTTAAATACCAGTGAATATGTGTTATCTATTCCACTGAGCCTATCAAAGTGGGTGACTGACTTAAAAAACAAACAAACAACCTTCAAACAGAGTAGATAAGTGTGCTGGACTTCTGCAAAATAGTTTCAGACAAAAGAGTGTATTTGGAAAGAGAATAAAAATTGAGAATAGATAAAACCAAACTTGACTTTTATCTATTTCATATCAAAGAGCACATAAATTTTAATTAGATCTCAGGCCCAAAATTAGTATTGCACTGCCAGACAGAATTGGAAACTTTCAAGGGTACCAAGGAGAAGCCTGGGAATTTCCACTCTGATAGAAAAGCAGTGATTACAGTAAGGAGTGCAACGTGGATAACTATATTTTTTTCTGAGAAATTTGTCATATACTTAATGTATGCTGATGCCGAGAAGTCCAACAGTGAAGACACACCAATGTATTATGTCAAGCAGGTATTTCTTGCAGGTGTCCCATCAATGGAATTGTTAAAGGAGAGGTTGGATGGTACTTTACCAATTGCACTTGTGGGAGGTGAAACTAGATGGTCTTTATGGTCTCTTCTAACTCAAGCCTTGCTATCATTCAATGATAACTGTAGCCAGCCCATAGCAATTTGTTCCCATTTATCATTTGCTTCTTCAAATTAAATTGAATTAAAATTAAATACCTCTCCCTACTCCTTTTCTGTGTACCAATAAGTACTTAGAGAATCTCATCTATCTCCATTTTTTTGGACAAAGGAAGCCAAACTACTGCAGTTTTCATTTGTATGACATGCTGTCTGTCATTGTGATCTCCTAGAAAGGTCTCCAGGCAAGGATTTGTTTTGAGCTTGTTTTTCTTGAATTCAGCTGAGCAATGTTAGCCAGAAAATGTCATAACGTTTTCATCATGCTGCCTACAGTACCATTAATTTCCTGTTACTGAAAGCATATGAGATCCCACACCCAGGAAATTCATTAGTAATTCTGTCCAGTACAATAACATTTCTGCATGACTGTTGTTTCCATTTTCCCCTTTTTTTCTCTCTCATACTCTCTCATTTCTTCTTCTTCTATCTGTACTTGCTGACAGTTCCTCTTTATAATGCATCAAAAAATATTTCCTTTTTAAGAAAAATCAGTCATGTCTGTTTGGCACAATATGCTGTCACCAATGTACCTCAGCATTCTTAGTTGCTAATTAAAGATTTCAGTTTCAGCTATTTAACATCTCTAAGATATATACTGCTATCATTCCAATACACAGATATGATTTAATGCGTACTCTGAAAATCAAGGAGAAATTAGACCCTGACAACAGTATGTGTTGTAACATGTGCACTGCAGTACAATGTGCCACAGAATAATGAATTTCTATAGTAACAGAGGTACCCAAAGTCAGTTTAGGACACCAAGATGATCTGCTAAATCACCAGTGAATTCTGATCTATAATGGTCTTGAATTTCATAGGAATTTCTTCAGTAAATATATATGTGTGTGTACATATACATCTAGATTTACACACATATATACTGTATATATGTAAGATGGGATAAGTACCAATGATAATGCCATATTAAAGAAATTTCTTCATGTCAGAAGAGAATTTATCCAAAATACATCCACATAAGACTGCATGCAGGGGGGCTACCTTTCAAGCCATTCATAATAGTTAGGCTAAAAATGTTGTGCTGAGGAACAAATACATGCAGTTTAGCAATTCCTAAATTAATTGTTCCGAAGATGATGCTTTTCACTTTTCAGTCAACTTTTGTGCTGTGATACAGTATCTGAATATTGAAAATGGCAGCTGGACTACAACTGCAATTTATGAAGCAGACATTTAAAACACTAAGTCTGATTAGATAAATTATTGCTGTTATCTACAGTTCAGACATCTATCAGGCTGTCAGTGCTTGTATTCTGTCATAAATAGTTCATGCATAAAATTCACACCAGTGACTGCTGACTGACAAATAGAATTATTAACATCTATACATCACACTGTGAGTGAATACATAATTTTTTTAGGTGATTCCATGAATCATTAATAGCAATAACTGATTTTCTACATGCTTTCATTTTCATCTTGGATCTATACTGGGGATACTTCTTTGGAAATAAACATTTCCTCATAGGGAAAATAATTAAGGAGCACAAATATGTCTCTGTTTACTGCAGAGATTATCAAAATAGACCAAAAGCATTTTGCTGGGAGTCTCAGTAGTGTTCAAAAACACCATTCTTTAAACGGATGGCTAAATAGAATTTAAACTGCTAAGCTGAATTGCTTTAAAACATACATGAATATCCCAACATTAATATCTGATTTCTTGTTTCCCATATCAAGTACTCTTCAGAATGCACAATAAACCTCAAGTATGTGATAATTAGAACATTGAGAGAGAGCTTCAGCAACCTTTTTTTCTGATTTGGAAAAAGAAAATGAGAATTTTTTTATATTTCCTGGAATTGTTTGAATTTAGTCATGACTCCTAGTGCCATCACGACCATTGGCAGGCAGTGCCCACACATTTCAACTCTCCTTTCTTGGTACTACTTTGGCATATCAGTATTAATCTTTTCTGCATTGTCCTCCACATAGTGTAAAGTACAGATCTATTTGATTTTCAGAATCTACAAAGCTGTTAAAATGTCTATTGTATAAATATGCGTAGGTATGCTGCCTTCACCAAGGATTAAAAAATGTTGAGAAGTAAGCAAACGGATAATGATAATTAATATTAAGATACATTTACTGAAAATTAAATACAAGCAAATAAAAACCTCTCAGTCATAAGGAGATAAAATTTTCCCATTTAAAAGTATATCTTATACAGAGGGAACTTTAAAGCACAATAAATCTTTTTAAAATAGGAAAAAACTAACAGAATTCCACAACAGTCAACCCACTGGGATTCAAGTAAACAAAGCCGTGAACAATAAATAATGTTCTCTCCCTTTCAGAATAGAAATTGATAAAACATGGAATTTTACGGTCCTAAGTTGTGATAACAAATAACTTAAAAACATATTATTTTTAAAAAGATTTATTTCATTTGCCTTATGTATTTTGTGCCTTTGCCATGTACCCCAGGCAAGGTTTTCAAGTCAGTGTTCTTGTCTTCTGCCTCCAGCACTCTGAATGTAAGGACAAAGTAGCGAGTATCAAGCTCTTAACAAAGCCAGGGGAGATACAACGCAGAAGCTTGACCCTGATCTCTGAACAATCACTTGGTTTAGGTCAGGGCACAGAACAGTCCTCCAAGTATCAGAAAACTGGATTTACAGTTTTAGCTCTGAATAACGCAGCAACATTCTCTGCTGTCAGAAAGCAGGAGGCTGGGCAGGCTGAATTAATGTAAAGATGGCAAAATGGGAGCTCTGTTTTGAGCTTCTGCACTGCTTTAATTGACGGAGGATATTGTAGTGGAAACAGGGCTGTTTCAAAAAAATCAGACAGAACATTACAGTCCCCTAAAGTACTACAGAAGACTTTATCTCGCGTTCCTTGGTGCTTTGTTTCCTTCTTAAAGTAAATTCATAAAAAAATGATTTATTTCTTGTTTCAGTTTCTTAATTTTTTTTTTTTTTTTTTTAGAAAAGCTTAAAAATATGAAGTCTGGTTGCTCAAAACCAGAAAGGAAAATATATGCTTTGAAGTTCATGGTATTTTTAAAGACCTGAGTCATGATTTTTAAATGCTTGAAGTTGACAGTAATTTATTTAGTTTCTCATAAGAATGAGAAAAGGATAGAATAAATAGAAAACAATTGTTCCACTATTATCACATAGACTTTTAAAGGTATACAACCTGATGGGTAGTCTTCTCACATCAAAGTGTTTTTTTCCTCTCAGAAAGAAATCAGAACTTTTGATCAAATTCCAGAGTGAAGTAAGTGTGTAAAGATGTTTGTTGTTTTTGAAACTTTCACAATCTGCGTATTAAATAAAAGTACTGTGATCTCATTGAGCACTGCAATACCATCATACATTTGGACAAGGCTGAGCAGAGTCTCTGCCTCTCTTCATAACAAAAAGCCTTTTCCCTCATTTGCCCTCATCTCATGAAGGAAGGAACCTCCGTCTTCAGGGGACATCACACCACTGCAGAGGCTGAATATGCATGGTGACTCTGGGATCTGCTCCTTTTCCCCAGCTCCTCTGGGAGTAGATTGTCTGCCCCAGCAGACAGCCAGACCACCAGAGATCCTGTGGCATTTCACTGGAAAAGGGTGAGGACTGCCACTGGTGTTGGCTGAAAAGGGGAGGGGGGAGTTAAGTAAGATTTGCTTAGAACTTCTATCCTTCCACTTTTTTTTTTGTAGAAAAGTATGAAAATGATATACTCATCCTAAACCTAGAGAGAAGTAGGATACTGCAATTGATACAGAGCTAGTGGAGAGCTGGCAGCACGGGATACAAGACTAAGACAGCATTCTGAATGGGAGCTAAAGCGATTAACTGTCTGTGCAATGCTTTGCTCTAGTATTGCTTTACTGTCCAACTATAAACAGTCAGTTTATTTTATTGGTTGTTTTTAATTTTCCCCCAGTATATTCCAGCTTCACCAAGTAACTTCCAAAAAGGGTTCCTAATGAGTATGACCTCTGAGCCATATGTATAAACTGCCAGGATTGTATCTACATCAGCATTTCAGTTCACATCAGCCATGTTCCTCTGAAGTAAATCTTCCAGTCATTGCTTCCTACTGTGTTGTGGTTCGTGCTGCAAAGCAGAAAATCTGCTGGAGCTTACTTCCTTTTGGATGAAAAGAAACTGAAAGACTCTCTCCAGGAGCAATCGTAATACACTCCAACCAGCAAGGGACATTCAATACACCAATCTACTAGCTGCTAGTTGAATTGGTTTATCAGCAAATTTATACTTACTGGGCTGTATCACTTATCAGTGTATAAATAACAATATAGCTGCTACGTAACTTGTGTACAGACCTCTAGACTGCTCCTTTTCTGAAGAGCTGCTCTGGTACTAAAATCAGGCATGATTATCATTAGACAGTACATTCTGTGCTGAAAGAGATGGGGAAAAGTTTTGGATTTAATTATATTCTAGATAAATATTTTAAATAAAAAAAAAAAACAATTCAAATACTAATAAAGTGAACCAATCTGAAATACTACTATTTGAGAACAAAAAAAAGGATTCCCATAAATATTTTTCATTACCAATCAACTAGAAGCTGACTAGGAAGAGATGTAACAGATACGTGTTTTCTTTTGCACCAGGTATGGATGTGAAAATAGAAATGGTTAGAGGGCAGGTATTCCAAGCAGTCAACTGTCTTGCCAAATTCTGTTACTCACAAAGTAGGAATTAGGGTGCTAAGATAGTCACAGTCTGTTATTTCTTTACCAGATCTGTAAATATTTTTTGGTTTTTATGTGCCTTCTGATCTTGAACCTTCAGATAACACTTTCTTTGCATTTTAAGCTTTTATTAGTTAGCATGAGACAGGAGTCTTTATTAGGTCTTCTATTTATCAAATGAAAGTAATCTTTAAATTAATTCTAGGATCTCCAATTTCACAAAATAGAAGCAAATAAGAAATTCAAGTACTGCAACCCTCATTATGCAGTCACAAAGAGCAATCAGCCAGCACGCTACAGCAGCCCAAAGCAGCCTAAGCAGGAATTTCTACAAAACCTTTCAACACCCACTCATTTCATTCAAAAATGAAATTACATTAGAACCTTATACCAGGTGTTCATTATCAAGCTAGATTCTAAAAAAAGAACAAGCTCCTGGGAATCAAAAGCCAGAATGCTGTCAACAGAAAGGCACAGTAGAACCGTGTATATATATATATACATATATATATATATACACATACATACACACACACATATATATCACATATATATATATATATACACATACATACGTATATACACACACACACACCACCACATCAAGAGATGAAAGAACTAACTTGTTCTAGCAATTCTGTGAATAGTTTCAGTGAAAATATTCAAGAATAAATATTCAGGAAATGATTACTTATGTGGCTAACTCAGAATTTGGAAATACACACTCCAGAATTGTATTTAAAATCTTTATATTCAGCAGTAGGTTCTCTAAGGGTGGCATGCACAGCCAGGTCATTTTTGTCCTTCTGCAAAGAGCAGGCATCAATGTTAAAAGCCTTTGCTAGCGAAAATTAAGTGTAATAACCCATCAGTGGCTCTTTTTGGAATAATCTGATTTCAGGTACTGTCAATTGATCTAACACAAACTGGGTTATACAGACGAGCTGCTGCAGTGGAGAGCTGATGCGAAGTCCAAATTGTGACTAATACAAATAACATCCGTGACATCCAAAGCAATAAAGCTGCTGCAACTAAGACTGAAATCTCCATTTCCAGCCCCATTTTTCACTTCTAAAAAGGTGAGTGTTAAGGTTAATCGCAGAATCATCATGGAAGCATAAAATGGAGCAAGGATTCTGGGGTACGGATTTTTGAAAAGAATGGAATGTTTTCAAAAGGACAAAAAGGGCGCTACATAATTTTGCAGATGTGGAAATTCCCCAAGCACATTCTAATTATTGAAAAAATATCTTTTTAATTTGTAATATCAGACTCACAAATATGACAGTTTTCTATTGTTTCATCAAACCATCAAAATTATCTTTCTATCATGCCTCAGACGTAGGCTGAAAAACATAGCTTTTAGAAGTATTAAACCTACCAAAATAAGGAAATATGTAACGAAAAGAAAAACAATTTATATTTCACAACAGACCAATTTACTCATAATTTCTAGTAAGTTTTCTCTCCTACCACTAGGAATTTTTTTACTGAGAAGAGTTTTTTTTAATTTGAAAACAGGCTGTAGTTTTCAGGGATGTGTTTGTAAACTGGACAATTGGGAAACATGCTGGAAGTCTAAAAAAAATTGAAAATACAATACAATATCCTGGTGAGTAGTCCTGGGTTTAATTTTAAAAAAAAAATTTAGATCTTTGTTGTAAGTCAAACAAAACAGAATAGCTTTTTTGTGTATTTATGCAGTAGGAATTCAGCTTTTCTGAAACAAAAGAGCAGAGATGTTTCTTCTCATTAAACTCAACATATGAACACTGAGTATACTCAAAATTTGACAGAACTAAAACTTGCCAAGGTCTCCACGTACTGAGTTAGGCCTTGAGAAAGGTTTGTTTCTAGACACTAGATCATCTGTTTAATAGAGAAATCTCTCCTTGGAACATTTAATTTTTAATTAAACTGCTTGGGAAATGTTTTGGAAGACATGACGTGTTACAGCAAATTTTTTGAGTAGCAACATGTTTCAATACTTCTTTTTACTTCTAATGAGACCACTCATTGCAACCTTTTCCAAAGAAAGGGCAGAGCAGGCATCACAGGAAACCCGCCCACACATCAGCCTTACAAGTTGGTTGCATTTCCAAAGCAACACTGTTCACTGGTTCAGTGCTAAACATCCTGCTTCCACAGGCATAACTGTGCAGTAGTCAGAAAAAGAAAGCTGAATTTAACATTATTATTGTTGTAGTTGTGACGGTTTAAGATTGTTATAAAGATATTTTGTAGGAAGAAATTAGCTGGCACGCTTTTCAGAATTTGGGAATTTAGGACTGCAAATTTTCAGAATTTTGTATAATTTTTAGTGAAACAGTTTGTTTGCTTTATTTTGAAAGAAAACTGGAATTTGCAAGCTATACATATCTAAGAAAAAAAATCAGCCTGAAAACGTAGCAATTATTTCCCATGTTCTTCAATTTGCCACATACAAATGTTTAAAAATAAATAATAGATTTGGAAGGGTGTAAGAGATTATTATTTTTTATACCATTGCCTCAAAGCTTGCTGAGAAACAAGTCCAGGCAAATCCTGGGCAAAGGCTGAAAAAACTCTTGGTCTGGAAGACACAGATGAACAAGTCCAGGCAAGCCCTGGTCAGAGGTTGAGAAGTCCTTTGTCTGGAGAACACTGATGGACAGGTCCTGGGCCTGGGTTGAGAAATCCTTTGTCTGAGGAGCACAGATGGACAAGGCAACGAGAGAGCGATAAACTGCAGATTAATGGCTGGGAAGCACTCTTTTGTGTGGGCTTATCTCGAAGGAGATGGCCCTCTCAGGAGGTGCTGCACATGACTCTTACCCAAGCGCCCAGGAATGTCACGTAGGCAGAAGAAGAAGGATAAAAAAGGGACAAACAACCATGGTTTTTAGGTTTTCTGACAACAGAATTCCTCATGAAGAGCAAAGAGGTTTTCCGACAACAGATGCCTCATGAAGAAGAACAAGGAGAGTTCCCGACATGAGAAGCCTCACGACCTGCCTCTCTCCCTCCTGGACTTGCTCTGCGCTCTACCTGCTTGCTTCTTAAGGCCGGCCATGCTGCTGCTGCTGCTCTCTCCTGAAGAAGAAAGGTGTCTGCCATCAGATTCCTCCCTACGGAATATCTGCATGCTGACGGACTCTCCTGGGCCTGCTACCTGAGACCTGCTGCTTTCTCCAGGACTTGCACCGCGGCTTCTCTCCGGACCTACCCGGTACCTGCACCGTCTTGCTGCCTGAGACCGGCCACGCTGTTGCTGCCATCCTCCCCTGAGCCTCTGCCCCGGACCATCGAACAGCGGGACCTCTGCTGGATCCTGGTGGTGACTATCCCCGCTTTATGCAATTCTTGCTCCTTTCCTATCTTTTCTATCGCCCGCCTTCCCTTCCCCATCACCTTAATTAGTAACAGTATTCGTCCTCCACTTCCCCATCTCCCTAATTAGGATTTGTAATAAACCTGGTTGGACCAACATTTGAACCGTTGCTTCTTAATCTCACGTCGGGTATACATACATTAAAAGAACCTCATCTCCCTCCTATAAATTGGAGCGAGACAAAGGGCTCGTCTGTCTTCTTTCTTCATCTGCTTACGTTTAGGCCCTCTTTATTTCTACTGCCACAAAACTCTTGAGGCTGCATCTCTTATTCCAACATTTGAACATATCTATGTCTGCAAAAACAAGGACCAAGCACATACTGCTTAAAACCAGGCCTGAGTTTCTTTTCCTGATTTGGAGATGACTAGGTAGAATTGGTGAATATGAATAAACTGTACAGTCTCCATCAACTACATCTGGGATTCTGACAGTTTTTTATATGAAAATAAGTTTATATACTTCAGAAAATGCTAACACTAGAGGCCAGTGCATCTTCTTCCTCTCAGACTTGGGAGTCAATTAAAAGAGGATTTCTTTTAATCTAAATAGTAGAATTCAACCATCCATCACAAATATCCACCTCAATTGTTCTGCATTTCCAATGAGGATTTTAGAAGGAATTTGTTTTCTGACCAAGGGAATAAAAAAAAAAAATCATAGAGTTATTATTGAAATCAGTTTCCCCTTCTCTACTCAAACTTCTGACAAGAAAGAAAAGAAAAAAAAACACAAGAGCTTTTATTACTAGTGTCACAGATGATGCATCTTGAAGCAGAGCTGCTGCACAGTCAAGAATTAAAACTTCTCAGGGAAAGGCGGGAAGAAATTCTGGAGATGCTGAAAGAAATGATGGAAGAGAAGACAGAAGACCATTATCCCTAGTAGTATTTAGATATATCTGGGGGGAAGGAAAAAAAAAAAGATCTATTTATAACACGCATTAGTAGTTTTGGGAGCAGGAACTAGAATCCCAGAGTACATACTGACAGGAGCATTGCTAGATTTTACAAAAATGTTCTTTTCTACCCTGCATACTCTGGAAAGCGTAATTCTCCGCGTACTTTTTTTATATTCAAGCATGTCTTTCTACATTCTGGGAAAAAATATATTATGACTAAATAATATGTAAAAAGACAAGACTTGACTATCCAATTTGCAAAATAAAAACACTGACTGATCCAACTGAATAATTAAGAGGATTGAGTGCAAGTTTCAGTCATGTTTGGGTACTGTTCTGCAGCTGGTACACCAGTAAGGCCTGAATGCTAGACTCAGTCTGGTTGAGCAGGTATCCATTGCCACTTGAATGCCTGTGGATATTCCACAGCTGCCAGGAAAATCAGGTGTTTGAGTGCTCAGAAGCCCCATGCCATATCCACCATTTCATGCCTTAGATACCTTACAGCTGTCTTAGGTTAGCCCTGGCTGGTTGCTAAGATTCCTAGTCATTGGAGCTTCACATTCCCCAGGTGACATTTTTGACATGCAAGCAGCTAGTTGTAGTTAGTGCATTCCAGTTTTAAACCTGCAAATGTAGAAATGAGGTATTGAGTGCTGAGGATCAACACAACCAGCCCAATGGGTAGAGCTCAATTTCAGCACATAAGAATATCAGCATTAGACACCTCTTAAAAGTGCTTTCAGTGAGATTAGACTTCAAGAGGACATAAGCATTTCCAAATTTAAAATAATTTTGTTCCATGTCTGCATAAAATGGTTTACAGGTTAACAATAAGGTTATTAAGAATAATTTAGAGAATAATTTTAAGTCTAAGAACAAATGCAATTGCACACCGCTATAAGCTATGCCAATGTATCTCTAGATTGTGTTTTGAAATCTCCAAATTATCTGATTATTTCATTGGAGCTATCATATCTTATTCAGAGGGCCTTTTCTAATATATTTTTTTTCCTACGGTAAGCAAGTGTAGAAATTATTTTAAAAAATCCAGGAAAAGGTTACAGAACTTTAGTGTCTAGGTCAGAGAACTTAGAGCAATTGTTTTTGTAAATTCAGAACTTTAAATTTGCTTTTGACTGCAATACGTTACCTGTATTGTGCTAAGAAAAGAAAATTGCTCTTATCGAAAATTTCATTATATACACAAGACAAAATACAACAGGTCAGAAACAGAAGGTGCAATGAAACAGCACTGGTCATTGCAGTAACTAGTGCTCTTGGCACAGCAGCTGCCTAATTTCATTGTACCTTCTTTTCTTCCTGTCCGCAATACACCCATAAGGTTCTCAAATGGATCTTTTTTTTTTTATAGTATCTTTCTGAAGATTAGTTGTAAGAAAAATGATCTTCTAGACTAATATGATCCCAACTTCAATATTCTGTAAATCTGTATTTTAAGAAATGTGATTCTGTCTCTCTTGATTTTGTCTGCTTTTGCATTCCTGTGATAGGATGAAATTAAGAATTTTATTTCCCCTACTGACTCTGAAGAATCTGAATCTAATAACACTTTTAAAAGAGATAATTGAAAGAGATAAAAATGTCATGGTTTTCTAATATTAAAAAAAAAAAAATCAGGAGGAATTTTTGGACCTAGGACTGCAGTCTCCTAGGAGGAAAGTTCTACTTAAAGTAACACAATTCTATTCATCATGCTATTGAAGTAACAATCAAAAAGAAGTCCTTGGGCCTAAAACAAGTGTGTAAAAAAGAAATGAAAATGATAATTAAAAAAAAGTTTAATACCTCTTCCACCTTTCAACAACTATGCTATGTAAATGCAAATCCAGCACTTTATAGGAAAAAAGAAAAAGAGGAGTAAGTTAATTTGCCAATATGACGCAAATAAAGCCAAGTTAGAGCTAGTAGAAGCATTACTACATGCAAAATTCTGAAATATTTCAAAAGACTCTTGTCAAAAATAAGAAAATTTTCTGATTGGTAGTGCAATTTTTTTCTTACACAAATAAAATTGCATCTGTTGAAAGCCAGCAGTGTGCTCCTGCAGCTTGGAAGGCTAATAGTAGAGAGTCCAGTGGAAGGCTACAAAGATGATCAGAGAGCTGGGGCACCTCCCCTATGAAGACAGGCTGAGGGAGCAGGGCTTGTTCAGCCTGGAGAAGGAGAAGGGGCTGTGGGGTGACCTCATTGCAGCCTTCTTTTATTTTAAAAAGGGATTACAAACAGGAGGGGAGTCAACTTTTTACTCAGGTAGACAGCAATAGGAAAAGGGGGAATGCTTTTAAGCACAAGGAGAGAAGGTTTAGATTGGATGTCAGGGAGAAGATCTTCACAGAGAGTGGTGAAGTGCTGGAATGGGCTGCCCAGAGAGGTTGTGTATGCTCCATCCCTGGAGGTATTCAAGACCAGGTTGGATGGGGTCCTGGGCAGCCTTATCTAGTACCAGATCTGGAGGTTGGTGGCCCTGCCTATGGCAGGGGGATTAGAACTTGATGTTCCTTGGGGTCCCTTCCAACCCAAGCTTCTATGATTCTGTGAAAGCATTTTAAAATAATAAGATACTGTAGCAGACCAACAAAAAAAACACTTATGTGCAGTACGCCTGGAATTGTCCCAAACACTTGCAAGATAAGGCCGTTGCAAAGATAATAGGCTAGCAGCCGAAGAGACCAGAAGAGGAAGTCCTGTGGAGACAGGACAGCCTTGCTCTGGCCAAAATCCTCCTGTTCAAGTGGAGTTGTTTAGTGCAGTTTTGATTGTAGACTTGTTGACAATAAACCCTTTACATCTAGCAGACATAAGAGGATGCCCAAGAGAAGCTCAGGGGGGACTTAGAGACTTCAGTACTTTGGAACTTCTGATGAGCAATCTCACAGACAAAGGATCGCCCATTTGGCTGGACTAATGCCGGGACCTGGGCCAGTGATCTCTCTCTGTCCATCTCTGCCCATCTTCCTAGCCCATCTCTCTCTTTTCTTTTTCTTTGTAAAGTTGTTAAGTAATGCAAGGCTTATTTTGATTTCACGTAGTTTAGCCGCACAGCTTAAATAGATATAACTGTAAGAGTGCCGATACTTTTAAGATAGTTGTAGTACAGAGATGCATATTAAAATCAGTGATTGAGTTTGGACCTTGATCATCATTTCACTTTAATCTAACCAAGAGTATTTGTGAATCTGGTCATGCCTCTCTCCCTTCATGTGACATGACAGATACACTGGATTTCTAGAAAATTATGGGTACACACTCTCAAGCAGTCACCATCCTAAGGTATTGATTTCAGTCTTGTCATTTCTTTTCAACGTAATATAGACATAAATAGCTAGGAGGAACAAAGCAGAGTAAGGGAGATTTTTAAATGAAACCTAGTAATAAGAAAGGATTTGTATCACTCTACATCATACTGTTTTGACTTCTGGAATCAATATTATCTTTTAGTCCTTTTGTGGACTACTGGTCTAGTTCAGATTTTGATCATAAGCAAAACAACCTTTTAGCAGATCTCTGGCCAGTCATGGAGTATTATAGAAGATCTCTGAATCAGCATTTTCCAATGAGCTTTTCCTTTTCCAAAAATATAATTATTATTCTGTGTTACTGATTCAAGGTTCCTCTGCAAAATTTAAGTGCTGTCTTCTCTGCCTCACTGATAAAGTTTGCTGACCTCTAATTTTCTTACCCAGCTACCACTTTAATGAACTTCATATGAACAATATGAGAAAAACTGTTCTGAAATTATCTCACCAAAATGATAGCAGTAGGCATTTCAGTGTGGCAAACATCTATGAAAAATAATGATTCTGATCTCACATTCTACTTTTATTTCTCTTAATATCATAGGATTTCATGGAAGTACTTAGCTCTGTAGGAAAGGATTTGTATTTGAATGATATCTTCAAAGAAAAGAATTGAAGAAGTGAGTGTTGGTTGAGGAGATGTAAAGTTTGATGTGACTGCTTTGGTTCAACTTCTGATTAAGCTAGTTCTCCAGCTACTCAAAATATTCCAGCCAGGATATTCTCCAGCTAGCAGTGCAGATACATCTCCAGTATATCTTACCTCTGTTTCCTTTCTCTAAGTTGTATAAGAAAGTAAATATTCCTGAATCTCAGCAAATTTGTTTGAAGTCATAAACAAACTTAATAAATGTCACATGTAACTGCAATATCAAAGTATTTAAGACATGGAAAATGCATTCTTCAAATGACCAATGTGGTAAAAATCTCATCATAGCAACATAATAAATGTCTGCTTTTTCTAAAAGATCATATATACTTGTAAAAGCTGATGAAAGAGTTGAACTTCAAGCGTGGCACTTGAGATTAATAAACTTAATGAAAATTTCTTTGCCTCTTGTCTTCGAAATTCAATTACAGCCTGAGTTACAATCAGAATTTATGTTTGTGAATTAGCTTTTGTCACTGGTGCTTACATCTACACTACTCTTAAACAACTTCAACTCAAAATAAGGAGCAAAGCAGATGTCATAGTAACTCTTGATAACTAAAGTACGTGAAATCACAAGCAAGCAAACAAACCACAATGCCATGGGTCATAATATCACAAAATATGTGCAGTCTCTGTGGGTTGTATTTCAGTGAATGTTTCAGGTTAGCAATATTCGGAAACATGAGAATGTTATCTGATATGCTCCTTTATAGTCTTATTCTTTGAAGAACTGTAAAAATAAGCCTTGCAGTATAATGGAAACATCAGTGAATCTGAGCAGAGAATGACCCCTCAGGTACATCTGGAATATCAGCAGGTCAAGGAGAATCTTCCACAGCTTTGTAAAAACAAAAGACCACATTGTTCTGCGGTTCAAGTTGTATCAACACTGAAATATGAATTTTCCTTCATTTCCACTTTGGACTGAATTCCAGCAAGAAATACTTAGGCAATGGTTTGTACCCCTAGCAGCTAACCAAGCAGTGATTACATGGTCAAGTATCTTTCTACAAAAGTTTTGTAGATTTTCTTAAGCAAAGTTTAGTTTCCAGATTGGAAATGTAACTTTTAACAGAAATATGAATTAGTATGTATTATTTCAACTATGATGCCAGCTTATTACTCCTGTTCTAACTGTTTGTATCTCAGCAGCTATGGGTTCCTGTAGTTGAAACTGTCTTCTGGAGCTGAATCATTATTTCAGAGTCAATGAATTACCTTTACTTCTGGAAAAAAAAAAAAGAGAGAAAGAGAGAAAGAAAGAAGCATAAATCTCAAGTTCTGGAAAATGTTGCAATAAGTTGATCTTTTAAACCAGATCAAGTGCTTGACAGACTAGCAAACAGACTTCGTAGATCAACACTTTTCAATTAGTTTGATCTCTTGAATGCAATACAGTTTACATCTAAAAATACAAAATCTAATATGGGCATGAAAGTGGTAGGCTGAAAATATAAGACAGTTTTATATGGTAAATTAAAGGGAGAACTAAGAATACACAGATTTTATTTTTGAAGCTATTGTGTGACAGACTAACAAGACTAAGATCTCTTTTCTTATGGAATTATTTATTTATTCACTTAAGGCAAATATTAATTGCCAAATGGCCACTTGTTTAGCTTTGTTCATAATCATTCAGTAAAAAACTATGTACACTGAATTACAAAATATTACATGAAACAGTGAAATCCTAGGAGTGAGTTACTTCACAACTTGATGCTGTGTTTAGATTTACTGCTCAGCTGAAGTAAAATAACGTTTGTCTGCAATATTCTGAATCAGGATGCCTGAATTATAGAGTTAATTATACACTGTGCAAAGGTGGTTAGGCTGGTAAGATTACCGTGTTGGAAAGGATAATCAAATATAAGCAAAAGGTGCTCACCGGTGTTGTAGGCTCACAAAAACTCCATAAGGAGTAACCTCCAGGAAGAGATCCTTCCTCAGTGGCAGTCTAGGAGACTTAAATGGCGTCTAGGAGAGGTGGAGCCTGGCTCCACCCCTTCCGGTCACACAGGTGAATTGCCTTCACCTGTGCTCCCACAGCTGACTCAGTGCTTGCCTCAGGTGGTCAATCAGAGGTTCAGGCCGTGATTCAACAGTTCCCATACACTGAATTAACCGTTACCATAGGCATACTGAAGACTTCTCAGGGAAAGGAGTATCATTTGTGCAGTTTTGGATCACTACTTAGTAGTGACTTTAGCAAAAATTAGATGTTCCCCTTAGTAGAGAATTGTGAATGATGGAATAGGTTTCAGTGGCCTTCACCTATTACAGCCACTAGATCATAGAATCATAGAATAGCTCAGGTTGGAAAAGACCTCAAAAATCATCAAGTCCATCATCAAGATTATCAAGATAAGCTACCCTTCCAATGTTCTAATGTGCATTATTAGAACAATGGAAGCCAATTCCCTGAGAACAAAGAATTCACAACAAAGGGGGGGGGGGGGAAATTGTACTTCTTGCTTTACCAATTATAAAGAAACTACTGCATAATTAGTTCCACTCTTTCTGCATTTATATGCGTGAAGTTTTACGTGAAGTTTTTTAAGGAAGAGAATGTATTCCATCCCTTCATTAAAGACAAATTGCTGGACATTAATGGGATAGGGATCAAAAGTGCTTCTCTTAAAAAAAGGAATCCTGGATACTTTTTATAGATACGTCATACTTCTCTATCTGTAATCTAAGTGTCACATAAATGCTGTCATGATTAAACTAGCTTCAGGACTCAAAAATATTTCACCAGGGGAGATCTTAAAAGTACATTTAGTATTTAATTCTGAATTTTAAAATGCATGATAATTTTCCCCAAATCACTGAGAAAATTTAGAACATACGTTTCATATTTTTGGTCTTATCCATACTGCTTTTGCATTCTGCTTGTGCATCAGTTCAGGACACGTTCTCTGATGGGTTGCCTCTTGGAAGGAGTTTCAGCATGCTCAAGCTTATCCACAGAATAGATGCTCAAAATTCCCTAGATTCTTCTTTTGCTCCTAATCAATCTCCTGCAGGCTCCTTGCTTCTGATAAGTTTGTAAAAGGGATTTGTTAATAGTTACTATACTTTAAAAAAAAAAAAAAAAGTGATTTCTCAAGTATATTTTGGTCTGCCTTATTATGTATTTACCTTTAGTCTGCCATAGTTCATGATATTTTATGCTTTCTTCATTTGGACATAACTTCAGCTTCTTGAGGATTGCCATTCTAATATTATATACCCTCTCTTACTTTATTGTTTAGCTATGCTGGCTTATTTTGCTCCTTGTAAAGGTCCTGCTTTTCCACCAATTATATCAGCATGAGAGGAAGACAATTTTTGTAAATAAACATCAGCATACGCTGTGATTGTTGACACATAATGCTATACACATTTAACATAAATATGCTGTATTTTCTTGAATGGATTCTTTGATAGACTTGAAATTAAATTCTAACAAGTAATACTTCACTGTCAAAGGGGAGCAACAGAGTGTTTATACCCCACTTTAACTATGCTCAAAGTCCTGCCAATGAGCCAAAAGTCTTTGTTTAACTAAAAATAAAAATTTCATCTGAGTCACACAATGTTGCTAGAAGGGTTACTTTTCAACAAATACATTTCTTCGCGGCATGGGGAACCCATAGGAGCATGACCTAAAATACAACCAGCAAAAAATTACTGTAACAGCCTGGAGAGATGGATGGATATGTCAACCATCAGATGTCTGTAAACTAGGACAATTCAATATTTGTGTTTAAAAAAAAAATAAAAAATCTAGAACTCTCCAAGGTTGTATGGAACCATTTAGACTACTTCAGTATTGATCAGCACAAGAGAGCTCAGAACCTACCTGGTAAAAACCCTTACAGTTACAAGAAAAGAAAAAAGATTTTTTTTTCATTTAAAAAATACAAAATGAAAAACTTCTGCATTCACTTGGAAAAAAAGGTCAGGGGTACACAACTGCTGAACAGACCTCCTACATGCTACTTGCTGAGAAATATATTAGAACAGGAGAAACTTTTTCTACTATCTTTGGAAATGTGCAAATGTAATAGTGGAACAATGATCATGTCAGGTTTCTCTCCTCTCCTACACAGGCTAAATCAGTTACTACTGGTTTATTAGACACAGATTCAAGTGCAGGAAGCAGCTCTTTTTTTCTTTTTTTCTTTTTTTCTTTTTGTCTTTTTTTTTTTTTCCCCCAAATTAATGCTGCAAGTATTTACTTTCTTATTCTGCAGTATCTAGTCAAAGTCTGAATTTCTCCCTTCCTTGCAAGACCATAGATTGGCTTGGGTTGGAAGGAACCTCAAGGATCATCAAGCTCCAACACCCTGCCACATGCAGGGCCACCAACCTCCACATTTAATACTAGACCAGGCTGCCCAGGGCCCCATCCAACCTGGCCTTGAACATGTCCAGGGATGGGGCATCCACAACCTCTCCAGGCAGCCTGTTCCAGCACTTCACCACTCTCTCTGTAAAGAACTTCCCCCTGGTATCCAACCTAAATCTTCCCCCTTTCAACTTAAAACCATTTCCTCTTGTCCTGCCATTATCTACTGTTGAAAAGAGTTGACTCCCCTCCTGTTTATAGGCTCCCTTTAGGTACTAGAAGGCTGCAATGAGGTCACCCTGCAGCCTTTTTTCTCCAGGCTGAACAAGCCCAGCTTCCTCAGCCTGTTTTCATAGGGGAGGTGCTCCAGCCTTCTAATCATCTTTGTGGCTTTCCTCTGGACCCTCTCCAACAGCTCCCTGTCTTTCTTGTACTGGGGGCACCAGACATAGATGCAGTACTCCAAATGGGGCCTCACGAGCAGAGAGGGACAGTCACCTCCCTGTCCCTTCTGGCCACCCCTCTTCTGATGGAGCCCAGGATACCATTTGCTTTCCAAGCTGCAAGAGCACACTGCTGGCTTATGTTCAGTTTTTCATCCACCAGGACCCCTTTCATCCACCAGGTCCTTCTCTGCAGGGCTACTCTCAAGGACTGCTCCTTCCGGTCTGTATATATGCCTGGGATTCCTCCAGCCCAAGTGCAAAACCTTGCTGTGTTGAACCTCATTAGATTCACCTGGGCCCACCTTTCAAGTCTGTTGAGGTCCCTCTGAATGGCATCCCTTCCTTCCATTGTGTCATCCACACCACTCAGCTTGGTGTCATCAGCAAACTTGTTGAGAGTGCACTCAATTCCATCATCATTGTCATCGATGAAGATGCCAGTTATATCCAAGTATCAAATTAATCCTATTTTATACTGGAATAGTTAACGAGGAACATATACATTTGGGCATCTAAATACTACAAAAAGCAAATTTTATTTATGAGCATACTTAGTACTCCACAAGTTATCGGAATATTTATTGAAGGGATCTCTTTTTGCAGTACCCATCAAATAGACCTCAAGGCACAGTGTAGATTGTATGACTTTTATTGTGAAGAAATTTTTAAGTAAGAACGGTATAGTGGTATTTTTTGTTTGCTTGTTAAGAAAGGGCTAAGCCAGGAAGATATTTTGTTTCCTTCAGACTGTAAAATTCTAAATAGAAAAACAAAAAGTTTAACCTAGAGCAATAGCCACTAAAATGCAATTTGAAGTCAAATTACAGTGACGAGGGAAAAAAAAAAAAAATTCTATTGCTGTAGTCATGGTTCTAAATTGCTTACAGCAGTTGCTACCACTTTGGAATACTTTTATTTTTCATTACTTGAGGACTGGAGAAATTATACATGGCTTTAAAAATAACCTAAGCTCAACATGCCATCAAATGTCCTAAACACAATTTAAGTTTTAACTCTTCCGATTTGGTGTTGTTTACACTTCTGATTTAGTATTATTTGTTCTTGTCCTAGATACACAGAATATGTAGGTCTGAAAAGAGCTGCTTAGTTGTAGATGGAGCTATTATTCTCAAGAGACTAGGAAAGAGTGCTGCTCCCCCACTGAAGGCTGTCACTGCCTGCTGCACCTCTTGCCCCTCCAGCTGATGGGAAATCATCACTGCTGCTACACTGGTTCTTTTTTTCCTAAGCGCATTTAGTCTCAAAAATGTAATCAGTAGACACATCCAAACATCTAAATGGAATTGGGAAACATTTAGCTTCTGATGGCTTGCTGAGTCCCACCAGAGAAATGTGTCATTTTATGCAAGCAGCATGTCAGAACGTGGGAAGGAGTTGGTGTTGGCCACTCCCAGTGTAGATGAAAGTCCATATTCCTTTCTTACATGTTCTTAAGTAGTGTGCTGATGTCTTTATTTTGAGCCAGAAACAAAATGAGTTACAATCCAGGAGAAAGGAAACATAAATACCAACTCTTCCTGAGTTTATGATATTGTTCCCTCTTCCCTAATTTCATTACCTAAAAATCTAACACAAAAAAATTTAGTCACACCTATCTTCAAAAAAGTCTCTTTATCACTGTATCTATACTATGTTACATTCTATTTATAAAATCCACATTCTGAAAGAAAATAAAATAAGCTATAATGCTAATAGCAGTATAATTAACAGGCAAATGTATTACCTGAAATTCATCAACACTGGAAATATAGGCTATTAAGTTTAGGTATTGCTTACACAGGAATACTATTGTATTTCTAGAAATTCATGGGTTGTAGTTCATTTAGTATCTCTACACCTTTTAAATTGCAGGGGAGAAAATAAATAAAATGTTAGAGGCATGCAGATTAATCAAGGATGCTCCTTCCTGTGAGAGCCGTACAAATAATGGAAAACTGTAGCTTCAGGAGAAACCTCCTTCAAAAATATGATGCAGGTGGGAGATGTCAGCCTACATTTCATTAGACATGCTAACTATCACCAGTTAATGAAGTGCAATCCTCATCACTTTCCCTACTTAATGACACTAAATTATTTAAGGTGATCTTGATTTAGCATTACTTGCTGATATAGTTTTCTTATGTTATTCACAGCTAAATTGTGATTCTAAACACATTGATGGTTTGGTTGTTACTGATTTATAATAACTTGGCTTTATTGACAGAAATATCCAAGTTTCAGATTTTACCATTAAGGTGGGTTTTTGTTGTTTTCTTTGTTCGTTTGTTTTTGGTTTTCTTTTCTTTTTTTTTTTTTTTTGGTGGGCATTCCCACCATGCTCCGGTCTGTCAAAAAATGAGAGAAGATAACCTCCACTAATGCATTTACTGTACTAGTGAGGTACTACACATTCATTAACTAAAGCATGCACTGATAACAGATGTCAGCACAGCCTCTAGTGTCTTCAGCAAATGCACCACTTTGTCTTGTTAATAATGTCTCCAACTTGTGCAGAAAATTTGATTTAAATGCAAATATCTCTCATTTTTCAGCTTCACCTTGCTGAACAATGTCAGAGACCTTTTAGTTTGTAGCTCTGCTGTTTATGAGAAAAATATCGTGACACTAGTAAACTTGAAACCAAAGTGTAACTCATTTTTTAAGGAAGATGGTTGAGCTGCATTTGCATACTACATGTGGTGGGAAAAAAAGGGAGAATCTAGAATACTTAGCTAGTATGCTCACAGTTATAGTCCAAAATGAATGAAGCTCAAGACAGAAGTAACTATTTCCCTCGTACTTGTAAATTAGAAATATTCATATTAAATCCTCTGTCATTTTGGCTTCTCATTAATGTATAACATACATACAAAAGCATGCATAGCACAACTCTTGATATCCTGGCCTGTGTCTACTTACGCTAAATGTTAGTGCATTGTGATTAAGGAGGCAAAATTCAAGAGAAATAATTTATGATATTCAAGTCAAAATCTCAGAGAAATTTTGTTGCCCGTCATCCTCCCAGGTGAAAGACATGAAAACAAAATCATGATCTATCAATAAAGTATTTATCTTTTCAGCATCTAGAAGTCCATAAAATCCAAAATGTTTTCAGGCCACATTTTCAGACAGTACTCTCGTGTTCTTCAGTTTCATTTTTTCTGCTATAAAATTATCTGTGACCAAAACATCCACGATCAGTAGACCACTTAATACTTAGAAAATACACGTACACATAAAAGTAGGAATGTTTAGTACCTTGTCTATACTGATTCCATTCCTGTTCCTAGTCGAGAAAGTTTGACTTGAATGCAGTTGACTGTACTTGGGAAAATTAAATATTATTATTATTAGTCATAGTGGTAATGTAAAGATTGTGGGGCAATTTGTATTGTCATTTCACCCAAATATTCATTACAAGGAATTCAGTTGCCTCTGGAATAACATTCCTGAGGAGAGAATAAGAACATTACTTGGCTGCTTTGCCTAATTCTTAGACATTAGACAGCAGAGAGGAAGACCAGAAGAGAGGACTACTGCAGTTTTCTAAGCAGAACAGCAGCACACTCTATCAAGAATAGAAAATGTAAAGCATTTAGATCAGTGAAAGAAGATACCTTCCACAGAGAGGAATGACGTCATCTCCCATCATTCCCAAACTGGAATATATACAAGTTTCTATGAATTTGAGTCACTAGTCAAAACTCTAGCTGGTACCTCTGCCCAGGCACAAAAGAGGTGCATGTCACCTGTGCTGCCTGAGAATATCTTCCATTTGGTGGTCATGAACTGTATCTTACAAACTTCTTCAGATAAGCTTTAATTGATTATAGATGGAGATTTGTCTGAACTAAGATAGGATTGCAGGAAAAAAAATAACTATCCTGATACCTAAACATTGCAAAGAACTCATTATGAAAAGATCCTGAGACCTTTGAGTCTGTCCAGAGAGCAGTGTTTTGTGATGAAATTTTAATGTTCATTTTGCCATTTCAATTCAGACTAGACCAGACGGAGATATACAGTGTCTTAATGAATTGCAAAACTGCACTTTCTCCATTTTTGAAAACTGAATAACTAAATATTGAGGGGAAAATGTCAAATCTTGAACTTCAAATTAGGGTAAAATAACATGTTTTGAAGTTTTCCAAGCTATATATATATACATATATTGTTCTAGTTACTGCCCTCTGTCACAGTGTATTTGTTTTTTCATTAGGACATTATCTGACAAAAGAACAGATCTCTGAATTGTGTGTAACTCTCTGTCCTTCTTTGAACTCTTGAAGTTCAAACTACCATGGGTATGATGAAATAAATAGTGCTCATTGTAACTAATTTTTCAACCATTTCCAGCTGAAGTCAAGAAGGATACTGCTTTACCATCCCTTTCCTTCCTAAAACTTTTTCTTTTTAAAAATAAATATTTCATCTTGGCTTCAAGAAGTGCCCTACAGAAAATAACTTTTACTTACTCTCTTTTGAGAATCTACAATACACCTGACTGAAAAGATAAAATGGAATAAACTATACGTGAGAAATACTCAGCTGTGAATGAATGCTTATATTTCTGAGCAGACCTATAAAGAGAGGAGTGGACATTTTATTTTTGTTCTATTTTATATTACAGTGGATAAGAAATTATGACTTGTCAATTTTGTCAGCAAGGTCGATTTTATTTTTCTGTTATCTGTGTGAACAGAAAGAAATATTACCCTGCAGGATGTCACTTTGCTGTTATGCAAAGTCACTATTCCAAACAAAACTCAGCAACATAATTTTCCAAGCAATTTTTCCAATATTTTCAAAATAATAGGATTTAGTTTTTATTGAAAACATATCTTGCTGAAGCACAGAAAAAAGTTAACCTGTAAGGCTGGCAACAAACAAATGAAGCTATCTGCCCATTTTCCTAGACTCAGTAGCATTGAAGAAACCACAGTATGCTCTGCATAAATGTCTCACTCCAATTTATAGGAGGGAGATGAGGTTCTTTTAATGTATGTACACCCGACGTGAGATTAAGAAACAACAGTTCAAATGTTGGTCCGACCAGTTTATTACAAATCTTAGTCAGGGAGATGGGAAAGAGGAGGACGGACGCTATTACGAATTAAGGTGATGGGGAAGGGAAGCGGGCGATAGGAAAGATAGGAAATAGAAGCAAGGAGTCTTTATAGGAAGCAAGAGGGAGATAGTCACCACCATGGATCCAGCGTGGTTCATAGCTCAGTCATTGATCTTCAGTAGTGGTGGGTCGTCAGGCATTGTTGTTCCATTGATGACGACGATGATGATGATGATGATGATTTTTTGATGGTAGTACAAACATATTTATAAGTCCAAAGTGGTTGAGTCAGCTTTCTTTGGAGTGACAGCTCAAAACCAAAGTGGTTGAGTCAGCTGTCCTTGGAGTGGCAGCTCCTGGCTCTGGGATCTCAGCAGAAACTCCTTTGTTCCCATCTCCCGGGCATTGCCAGCAGATAAGAGGGAGCAGGGATGCCCATCTGCATCCTGTTTTTCACAGGACACGATGGTACCATTCCCCAATTTTCCCACACCAAACTGGAGCTATTTAGTCACAGGCCAGATCTTCCACCAGTAAACACTCCTAAGCACTCTCTTCCGGAGGCAAACAGCTCTGGAGGAAGGTGTCCACAAAGAGATGCTGATTTTCACACAGTAGCACCCATCACTTGCCTTCTCAATAAATCAGTTAAGAGTCTTATCACAAGAAACACCTCAGGAAGCAAGCTTTGAGCCAGAAAAACAAAGAAGGATTCTCACAATAAAACACTCTGGTGACAAAGGACATGGAAAAGGCTGAGCTCCTTTAATACCTTTGGCACTTCAGCCCTTATTAGTAAAAGCAGGCATGAGAAATCCAAGACAAAAGAGACTATGGGAGAAGTCTGCAGCAAGGAAGCCCTACCCTTGATGGAAGACTGAAGATACAGGGAAGAGTACAGCGCTATACATCAGATAACAAAGTTACTGTAGGGCAGCAAACAATGAGATAGATCAGTCTTAATGTAATCCTTAAATAGTATTTTCATGAATGAGTGGCAAAATCAAGAGCGTACTGACTAAAGAGACCAACGTGATACAAGCATTACTACGTTACAATATTTGAAAATGTATCTAAAGTATTTTTCTCAAAATAAAAAAAAAATAAATAAAAAATAAAAAATTAAAAAATTAAAAAAGTGGGCATGGTGGTGGTGGGTTGATGGTTGGACTACATGATCTTAGTAGTCTTTTCCAACCTTAACAATTCTATGATTCTAAGATGTTGGCATAAGAAGAGATTTCTTTAAAATAAGTACATGTTATTTGTTTTACTGATTTTTACTCTTTGTAAGAAAATAACATTTAATCTAAATAATTCTTGAAGTTCACTGCATTTTATGTTGAATATATAAAGGAAAGAGAATACATTTTATTGTTTATCTAGCATGTAGCTTACTGTGCAAATTGTTACATTATTGACATAATAATCTGTAAATTTCTCGATAAACATACAGCCATACTGAGAAATATTATCATTGTATAAATATACCATAGATATACCTAAGCATTTGTGCAATTCTACTGTCGTATCCCACGTAAGTAAGAAAAACGTATATGTGACCACAGTTACCAACATAAACCATCTCCAAACACTTCATTTCTAGTTATAAACATGCTAAAGTTTTAATAAATATATAACAGCAGCTTTGCATGGAACTCAACTAGTTGGGTATGCAGTGATAACTTAGACTGTTTCACAATTAAAGCTGTACCTTCTAAAGTTTGTTTTTGAGAGTGAACACAGAGCAATTTACCAATTTCACAGATTTTAGTCTTTGCAACAATTTACTGATAGCTGATTCCTGTAGAATTATGATGTACAGTATTAAAAAATGCATAACATCTAGAAACATATTCAGCTTTCTAACAGAACTACGTGCCTAAGGTCACTCTCTGGATGGAAAAAGAGATAAAATATGCTATCAGTTTGTTTGCCAGTTAAAAACCTTGTACTCAGAAAACTATCAAGTTCAACTTTTGAATATAGTTTTTATTAAAATAGCTAATAAGATCCATGTGTCAATGCAGTACTAGGAAGCATGCAAGTTTTGCCTGGGGCTTGATAAATCTTTCTAGGAGAAACATGCTTAATGAAACAAGAGATACACAGAGGAAATAAAAGCCAAATACCACAACTGCTATTACACACAGTCACTCAGACTGCAAGCAGGAAAAAAAAAAAGCAACTAAGCAAAGTTTCGTGCAAGCTCTTTTCCTACTTCTTTTCATGGAAAAAATAACTGCATAAATAAATCACAGTTATATTCCTGTTATACCTACAGCCAGGGTACATTTAAAGTAAATCCAAGTATCTGCCTCTATAATGCTGCATCTGAGTGATAGTACCACCTCCATTTTCAGGTGTTAAGATAATGTGAATAATGGAAAATATTCGGAATCTGTCATTTTTCCACAAAAATCTCCAGGGAGTAGAGAGGCCCCCATTTATTTTGTGTAAAAAAGGAGAAAAACGTTGTAAGTTGTAAGTTCTGGAATATATTGCTGTAATTACAGCAAAACAAATTAGAAACATTCATTATTGGTTTAGCGTTAATACATTGCTTGGAATATATTGCTGTATTTAAGGCAAAAAAGAAATAATATTCACAATTGGTAATCCTTCCTATCTCAATAAGTCTCCTCTCATGTAAGCTTTATCTGTTTAATATTGCTCCAGCTACTACAAAATGGAAGTATAACTTTTTTTTTTCCTGTAAATGTTTTAATCAGCAAAATACTAAGTAAATACTAGGACAAATTACACAGAGCAATATTACAGATAAATCTTTCAACATAAATGAATTTAAACTCTTTTTTGGCATATTGTGAAAAATATGATTATTATTGTACATATAAAACATTATTTCAGGTTTTGCATACTTAGTTTTTCTTTCTAGAAGTAGTTACCAACTGGCAGGAGAAAAATTATGTGCTTTATTTAACTTATCTCAAGTAAGTCCTGCTGGTTCCACCAGACCATACAGCTTACGTCACTGAGTGACTGCCCTTGAGCATTTTATTTCTTCTGGTAAGCAATAACTTCCATCAAACATCACCAACATAATATACAGACATACTTAACAATTGAAGTAATTATGGGTTTGAAAACATGTAATAAAAATGACATAAATTAAGATAGACTCTTTAAGAAAATTCATAAAGAATTGCTTGATGAAATTCAGGGAAGCTGAAAGATAAAATCTGTTCACTGTGATTTGCCATTTCTGGTTTTTAAACTATGCTATGCATCCAATTACATTCCTACTGTGATAACTTCAATATCTGCCACTTGTCCTGAGAACCCAGACTTTCCTCCTAGTTTGCTACCTTTAAAAAAAAAAATGGTATTCACAAAAGCAGTAAAACCTGCCTGTCTTCTTCCTTTGGGTTTTATTAGTTTCACATCAGAGTTTGAAGTGGATTTCACATGGGAGTTACACGTTTTGTAACTATGTAAATACAAGATTTAGAATATATATTCATAGGCTTTGTTTTATTTTTTAATAAGTGATCCTAGGTGACATCACCCACACTTCACTTTCTTCAGTAAAATCTCACTTACAGTTTATATTTTTGTGCTGCTGTTTTGATATATCTTACTTCTTTTTATCCTCCTCCTCCCTTCTAGGGTCATCTCTCCCACTCTCATGAATAAATGCACATTCCCACAGAAAATCACTCCCACATCAAGAAAGAAAATTGCTCTGACTCATCTTGCTTACTGGCCTTAGCAATAGAAGAAAAGAAGGAAGAGGGGGAGTCTTGAACTTAGTCTAGCAAAAATATGTAGGTTGCTCCAAAAATAATGCTTCCTATTTGTTTCCATGGAAACTACAACAGCTACAAAGAGAACAGTAACACTATTTTATAGAGCAAATTCTCATCTACGAAATTGATATTTTTCAACATGCTCATCAGCAGTAGCTATGCATTTTTAGCAGAGATGAACAAGCCCTCATGTTGTTTTTTTTTTTATTTTCCCTTTGAAAGAAATACCCAAAACATATATTTTAATCAAAATCATAAGATTTAAATGACTATTGCCCATTTAACCAAGAAAAGTATTTTCTTGCATATGATTCACAGGGAAGTATATAAATAACATCGATCTTCAAGTATGACAAATGTTCACGACATCTGGAGAGCATGTCACCTTGGTATACTGTCCTTGGGAGGGAAGGACAAACAAAGCAAGGTGAAGTGGGAAGCAAAAGGGAACAATTTCTTCCTTCCAGAGGGATCATAGAGTTCCATCTCATCTTTAACATCTGCTTGCACTTGGGTGCAAATAAGGGATTATTTCACTGTGTGCTCACTGAATGTGTTTTCATTTATCAGGAGCACTGGCTAAACTCTAAGAACTGTTCATGTGAACACGATGAACAGAAGTTATCTCATACCTGCAGCGTCTGAGGCACGGACTCAGATGTGAACAATCCAAATCCTTCGTTGCAGGTTCGAACATCCCTTACATATATCTCCAAGCTCCCTTCTGTGATTTTCTATCCCCCCAACACGTCAACAGAACACTTAACAAGTCTCCTTCACGCCTGGACACTAACTGCCCATGCAAGTGCTCATCCAATCAGAGCCACAGGTTGCTTCTATTCACGCGCTTCTCCTCCAGTCAGGGTCTCACGTGCCCCATTCGACTTCAGCTCTTGTCTCCTGGAGACAGCCTTTGTTCTCAGTGTTCTTCTTCCACACCCTGTCGAACTTGTTTTTCAGCCTCTATTCTGTATGTTGTCTTGAATCCCCACACATACCACAGCTCAAGAGGGAATTAAGAGAATACAGTGGGAACTGAGTATTCAAAGTATGTATTTTTTATAATATCACAGGCTGTCTCCTAGAACTAAACATAGCTGTTTGATGAGAATTTAGGTATTTCATATTTGTCAAATAATGTAATTTGATGTACAAGATGTAAGATAATCCAAAGTGGAATAGATTTATTTAGAATTCTACCAACTATGCACTGTGATGTGAGATATACTGGTAGTTATATGTACTTACTCAGTTACAACATCTGAATATTTAAGTCTTGACAGACTAGTTGTATGAATCTAGACTGATGGAAAAGTACTTCCTTTCCTTCAAAGGAAAATATTTAGTACTTAGCAATCCAGTATTTATTTGGAGAGACCTAGATGCATAAAAAAATATCAAATCTTTGTTTTAGCTATATAGCGCATATGTATACAGGTACAAAACCTAGAAGAAATTTCTCTGATTGGATATGAATTTTTCAATGTGAGAATGTTTATGAACCGGATGAGTTCTGCAAAGCTGCAATTCTGAACTGCAGAGGAACCAAGAATTATTTTAGCTACAGGAAATATTTGACATTCATTACTTTTGGCATACTCCCTCAGTTCTTGTCCTTTTCAAAGAGCTCAGAAGAATTTGTATTCATAGTGATAGTCTGAATGACCCTACATGTAAAAATAAAATCATAGAAGAAACAAGAAAATAAATGTCTTGCTTTCTATGCATGAGACTTCTATGGTACAAGAAGCAAAAGTGTCTTCATGATGCAAGAAATGTATCTGTGATAAAGTGGTACATAAAATAAGCTTCTTTATTTATTTATTTATTTATTTATTTATAGTCACTGAGCACCATATAGTTCTACAGTTTGCTGGTTCCAATATTTATTTATTTTAATCTGGTAATCCTGAAAATGTGCATGTAATTAGCATTATCTTTTTAAAAAGATTATGCATTTTTCTCAGATAACTCCAAAAAGGTCTGCTAACGCAGCTATCTCTACACAGTTAGAAGGTTTGTACTCATTTATCTCATCAGATATCTTTAATTTTGTATCATATATATTTTTTGAGTACTAAATGCTCCATATCACGTTATCAGGAGGTACACAGATTGCTCTGTGGTCTTGTTTTAAAATTCGAGTTTAAACACTGTTTCCAGCCCTTTAACGAGGTTAGGAAATGAGTGAATTTATTCCCCTTTAGGGTCTGAAACTAGCAGACTACAAATGCCAAAAGTATAGGCCTAAAAACCCAGACTTCTGTGGGACATAGCTGCAAAAATGCTTACGTTACAAGTATAAAATGTGATATATGTTGAAGCATTAACTGAACTGAGGCAATTTCTTTCACCCTACTTGGTCATTTTAAATATATGTATGTAAAAATCTCATGGACGTATCTTTCTCTTTCACTTGTGTTTCTTGTGTATTTCAGTTACCAACTCATTAAAGCATGAGCTGCTTACCTCTCCATTAGCATGACCTTGTCTATGTAGCAGACATCATGTTCTGATTAACTAATATCATTTGCAGTTTCCAAAGCAATATAACAACATTAGCTTTGATTAAATTATTACTGCTTACAACAGTTACAAATCACACTTGGATTGTGACTCCACGACTTCTTTAATTAGCAAAACTTTCCGTAACTAATATCTTTCCAATTGCCGATGTTCTGTAAATTATTCTTTCCCAACTAAACACTACATGCTGAACTAGACAATGCACTGTTCTGAAAGTCTGTAATTCAAAGATGCACTTTTCCTAAATCACCACAAAAAGTTTATAGCCCTGATCATCAAGAGCTGTATATCAAAACATACTTGATGATCAAAGGTGGCCCTGCTGAACTGGAGGAAATCTATAAGGAACTGTCTTGGCTATTGATTTAAGTGCCCCACATTCAGCAACAATGAATAGAAATAGAGTGAAAATGTTCCTTTTAAATCACTACCATAAACATAAACACGTGAGAAGCTCCTGCATGCCTCCGGAAGAAACAAAAGGTATCAAAAATATCAGGGAATTTGCTGGATATGAATACCACGACAGCTGGGTTGTTTTTTTTTCACCTCTAGGACAACAGCAGTAACCTCCTCTGAGGACTTCCGAAAGATAATTCAGAATTGAACACATCAGTAGTAAAAGCTTAGCTACAACTTACATTTTGAAGAAATATTCAGAAAAGGAAGCTCTTCAGAATGCCTTTCTCAGAGTTTAATTATCCATTATTATGTGCCTCTTCTGTACTGAGACAGAAGAAAGGATTCTCTATGTAATGTGTAACTACCAGAGAGTTTCTGAGTAGAAAAACTCCTATTACATTGATACAAGGACTAGTCTTTTCAACCTTATTTCCCAATTACACTGTCTTCCTGCCAATCTTTAGTATTTCATAATATTTTTTTTATTTGGTGGCCACTTTAAAGACAAGATGTATTTAATGTAAAATATTTCTACAGTTTCATTAAAAACTGATGGATTAGAGATGGATTAAATGAATCCAGCCCTAGGAAACAGTCCAGTTATGGGATACAAGAACTCAGGAATCGTACTATAAATTGCATTACTCATGAAGCTATTCATGGACATTAAGCCCTTTGCATAAGCTTATGTACTATTATTTAAAAGCATCATGTTTCTGTCTCTCAGATAGCATGCTCTGATCAATGTTGATGTCCGTGAGTTATCCAGTTTGCACTGCTCATACGGGCGCAGCACACGCAGCACGCCCGGGCCGAAAAGCACATCCACACCAAGAGTGTGAATGGCAAAAAGGGCGTTTATTGCAAGAAAAAGGCAGCTTATATACTCTACGTATCTCTACATATCTTCTGTGTACGTCATCTATGTCCTTCAAGCATGCATCATATCAGACTCATAGAGCGGGGGAGAGGTCCTATCGCGTCACATCCCTATACCCCGTTATCGCCTACTACAACAGATCAATAGTGGTAAAAACAGAGTGCATGTTACCCAGAACCAAAACTGTAATCACTTTCCATTATAAAGCATGGACAAAATATAAATTATAAGGAATTTATGAGTGATTTCATTATAATATTTTGCACTTGCTTGGACACCAACCCTGTTCACACTGGTGGCTCTGGCTATGTGACTGAATCAGATCATCAATGAGGTTCTGGACCAGACTCTCTAAAACAGTTTTTCCTCAGCCAGAGCAGTGTTCATGGAGGGGTTCCTGAGGCTGGGTAGATCACATAGACTAGCTGTAGCAAAAGGCTGATCAGTTGAGGTCTTGAAAGAGCATAGGGAGACCTTGGAATTCAACAGGTGGTGGAGATTTTATGTCCAATTTGCAAAACTTCTCTTGCTGAACTGTGAAAATTCTGAAAAAAAGGGATCATAGTTCTAATGGTGCCAGGAGCTCCCACTAATGAGCTGTCTTTTGTTTCATCAGTCCTCTTAAATTTCATTGGGTAGCACGAAATTTTAGAGCATCATGTAAATACAGGTGTCTAATCCCATTTATTTATAGAACTCTGCCTCTTTGTACACATGTACTCTTATTCTGCCATAACGCATCTTAACTTCTGTGACTTTTGGAAAAGAATCCCCCCAAATTAGGAAGAAATGAAACAATATTTGATATGTGAGTTTGCAGTAAAATTGTCCCAGCAAAGTCTTTTGTTACAAAAA
Source organism: Pavo muticus (assembly GCA_016647715.1). Taxonomy (NCBI): domain Eukaryota; kingdom Metazoa; phylum Chordata; class Aves; order Galliformes; family Phasianidae; genus Pavo; species Pavo muticus. Next base: position 3,208,137 of record JACDJE010000016.1, on the reverse strand, counting down.
TTGTTTTGTTTCATATCTACTGTTTTTATTTACTGTAACTGTGAAACAGCAGAAGGATGAAAACTCAATGAACCAAAAAAAAAAAAAAAAAAGTAAAGACTGCTGGAGGTTGTTATGAGTTAGATCAGCCCATCTTGGGACTTTTAGAGAGTGATTTAAACAGCAACACATACATATCAAAATAAAATAAACAAACAACAGCAACAGCAAAACAATGCAGAAATAATCTTACAAGGAGATAGAGCTTATTAAAATTACCCTGAAAAATTACTTTTTGTTCACATTCGTGTTAGGTAGCCATTAATATTACTTTCCCCTCTTCTACTTGGCCTGGCACTCCAGTGCATCCAGGGCTCCACAGAAAGATGAGTATAGTTACACAAAGTTAAAATTAAAAAGAAGAAGAAGAGAAACCCAGCAGGCGTATTTAGAATCTCAGATTGATTCTTTTAGCAAGTAAAGTAAAAGAGAAAAATTGAGTTTCTACATGAAAAAGCAGTACATTTTCATAAAGCATCTAAAATACATTAGTAATATTTACAAAATCACAGCATGAGGTTGTCATGACCCTCTTGTCCCACCTGCTCCAACCCCTGCACCAACAGAGACACCAAGAGCAGAGTGCTCAGGCCCATGCCTGGGCCCCTTTGAAAGATCTCCAAGGAGACTCCACTGCCTCTCTGGGCAGCCTGTGCCAATGCTCCATCACCTGCACAGAACAGTGTGCTGCCTGGTGTTCATGGGGAACTTCCTGTGCTCCAGTTTGTGCCCATTGCCTCTTGTCCTGGCACGGGGCACCACTGAAATGGCTTTGTCCTCTTTGCACCCTTCCTTTAGGTATTTACAGATATTGATTGGATCACTTGCTTGCTTTTTTTTTTTTTCCCTCTAGGCTAAGCAGTCCCAGCTCTGTGCAGTTCATGGGTAAGCTTCTTTGCATTACAAGAGGTATTACAACAAGCTTTCCCTTGCAAAAGCGTTCATTGTGTTTCTCTTGCAAAAAAGTTCATTGCAAGGGAGCTGGATAGAAGTTGGACCTTTAAAGATCCCTTCCAACTCAAATGATTCTGTGATTCTATGATTGCTGAGTTGTATGGATGGACAGCTTGTTGTAAGGCAGGCTCTCTCCATCCATTTTCTCTGGTAAAGATTGTGGAAGGCAGCCCCTCCATTCATTATGAATGCTGTAATTCTGCCAGAATTGCACATCTTCAATAATCATAGTATCATAGAGTGGCTTGGGTTGGAAGGGACCTTAAAGAACATCTAGTAACCAACCCCACTGCCATGGGCAGGATTGACTACAACTAAATCAGGCACCAGATTAGGCTGCCCAGGGACCCACTGGACCTGGCCTTGTACACCTCCAGGAATGGGGGATCCACAGCCTCTGTGGATAACATGTGACGATGCCTCGCTATTCTCTGAGTGACATGGAATCTACATCTCCCTTCTTTTAGTTTAAAACCATTTCCCCTTGTCGTATTACTGTCAGACTCCGTGAAAAGTTGGTCTGCCTCCTGATTACAATCTCTCTTCCGTTACCAGAAGGACACAATGAGGTCTCCATGGAGCTTTCTCCAAGCTATACAATGCCAATTTCCTCAATCTTTCTCCATAGAAGAGGTGTTCCAACCCTTTTATCATCCTTGTGGACCTCCTCTGGATCTGCTCCAACATCTCCACATCCTTCTTGTCCTGGAGCCTCAGACCTGGACACAGTACTCCAGATGAGGTCTCACAAGGGCAGAATACAGGGGACAATCACCTCCCTCTCCCTCCTTGCCACCCCACTTTTGATGCAGCCCAGGATACAGCTGGCCTTTTGGGCTGCAAAAGCACACTACTGGCTCATGGCTTTTTGACCACCAGGACCCCCACATCTTTCTTCTCAGAGCTGCTCTCAATGAGTTCTCCCTTTCTGTACATATATCTCAGATTGCCCCAGCTCAAGTACAACACCTTGCAATTGACCTTGTTGAACACCATTAGGTTCCTGTGGGCCCACGTATCTAGCTTGCCCAGGTTCCTTTGGATAGTGTCTCTTCCTTCTATTATATCAACCGCACCACCCAGCTTAGTGTCATCTGCAAACCTGGTGGGGGTGCAGTCAATTCCACTGTCTCTGTCATTGATAGAGATGCTAAAAAGCAGTGACCCCAAGACAGACTCCTCAGGGACACCACTTGTGACTGGCCTTCATCTGGACACAGAGCCGCTGACCACAACCCTCTGGCAGCAGCCATCTGACCAATTATTTATCCACCAAATAGTCCAGCCTTCAAATCCATATCTCTCCAATTTAAAGATGAGGATGTGGAGTAGGAATTAATTATTACTTTGCTATCAACACAGCAATGCGCCCCTGCAGGACAAATTCTGAGAGTTACATTCACTGATTCCTACAATTTGATGTGCTGGAAGAATGTATAACATGGTGTCCAGAATTTTTTGTTTAGTCTTTACCACAGTGAATAGACTGCCCTCTGGGAAATTCTCTTGAAGTGATTCCACTGCCTTGTGGAATCCATAAGAAGACAACTTAATAGCAGCTGTTTTAGGAAATGGCATGTTAGATAAGATACTATGAAATATGTGTGGACATAGAGTAAAAAAAACAACTAACTTAAACAGAATTAGTCTTTTGTCTGTCCTTGCTTACTGAACTTTCCTTGAATATAAAGAAGTAGGGAATGTTCATTCTTGTCGAATATGCATAAGAAAGTTATAGCAACATAAAATTTTTTAAGAGATATTTGGAGAATAAAGCTCTTTCTGTAATGGAAGAGTTCCATTAAAATATTTTTATTTTGTTTAGGCTTATATTAAAAGAAATCTTACTGACTTTTCTGTGATTATTTTTGTACTATATTGTAAATTTCTTTGGGGCTTTTTATTTTTGATTTAAATCACATTAGTTTTATTATTATTTCAGATAATAAGCACATTTTTTTCCAGAAACTGTTTAAAAAGTACCTGTGTTTTTCCATGTTCTATTTGTATTTTGAATTTCCCCCTTAAATAGTTTGTGATACATAAGCCAACTACAAATTAATTAGCTTGCTTAATTAACAAGATATGAGTCCCCATCAGACTATATGTTCCTCCTCTCTGAGAGATACAAATAATTCAGATGGCAAATGTGAATGCTGTTGACAGATAAAGTACTGCCTTGCAGAGATAACTTTAAAGGATTGCAGCGTTTCAGCTGAGGATTGATGAACTGTTTAGTTAAGAAATTTCAGCAGGAGAAAAAATAATAAGAGAGATATGTATCAAATCAATATTGAACTTTTCCACATGAGCAACTATGTTGAAAATGCTTTTGCAAAAATGCAAGAAAAATTCCCAGCTGGTCAGGCTGGTTCATACACAGTTATCAGAAAAAAAAAAAAAAAAAAAACCCAACAAATTTCAATATGCTCTTAGTCTGCAGTATAAACATAGAAAAAATAAGTCAGGATCCTCTTCTTCCAGCTCCTGCCTGTGGGCACAGTTCATCCGATGGTTCTAGAAACCTTCTCAAGGTATCCCTTGTCCTAAAAATTTAGATGACTCCACGAGCACCTCCCTGCTGAATCTGAATGCAGTCTGCCCTGTCATCACTTTGAAGGTGCTGCAAATTGTGGCAAGCCTTTAACAAGCACTTCCAAGAGAAAGTTCAAAGTCGTTAGAGCCTGAAGCATCTCAATTAGACTCTGCAGATGCAAATAACTGTTCAACCGTGGGCACTTCCTAAAGCTACTTGTGTTTTTTGCAATACCACCAGGCAATTTTATTGAAGCACAAAAATTTATCGCTGGATAATTCTTTTTATAGTGGGATAGATACACACTACAGAAACACTTGAGGTGCTTGAGGTGGAGACCTACAGGGACACACAGTAACTACTCATTGAAAGCCCAGGAGAGCAGTGAGATATACAGGATTTCCTTCAGGAATACCAGAATCTTCCTACCTCCAGGACTTTGGCAATGACCAGTCAAAGCCTGCTTGTATTTGAACAGCCTCTAGGTGAGGAGGTTGCATTAGAGTGAAATTACATCAGAACCAAGATAACATAATCTCATAACATTAAAGATCTTAACATTTAAACAACCACACACAGAACACTGCTTTGGTTGACCTTTAAATACGCAATCCAGTACCATCAGAGCAGCTTGTGTGTGTTCCACCCACCACACTTTGTCAGGCTGGTTACGTCCTTCACCTGCTCCTCTTTGATCCTCATTTTGCCCTCATCATTTCTTCCTGACCTTTGCTCTCTGCTCCAGTCAAACCTGTTGAGTTTAGGCATGATCTGTGATTTTAGCAAATGTCATTGTCTCTAACGAGGTCACGGCCTTTTTCACCTAAACACTCCAGTTCTTATTAAATGCTTAGAACATATAAAAGTCTGTTTCCTTAATGAAATGCTCTATGAAAACAACAACAACAAAAAAAATAAGGAAAAAAAAAAACAACAAGCAAGCAAAACCAGCCTGCAGGCTTTCTTTTCTTTCATTTTTTTTTTTATTTTGGCCTTCTTCGTGCTGCTTTCTCTTCAGCTTTCTGAAGTCTGCCCTTTAAAAAGTTTGTGGTATGTCACCACTGGAGGAGCATGGACGGCAGTTACTAGGATACTAAACCTAAGTGTGCAGCAGGAGCTACCTGCATATGTTCACCTCTTTCAGAGGTGCCTGTCCTTTGATACTAACATTGGCTGGAGTTATGTCTATGGCACTGCATTTATGGCTTTCTGACTACTGGATGTGACTCAGATTTTTGGTCTAGCTGTTGCTGACCTTTTACCAGCATTTGTCATCCTATGGTCTGCATAGCGAAGAAGAAACATACATAGGAATTGTTAGAGAATCCCTCAAAAGTAAAAANAAAAAAAAAAAAAAAAAAAAAAAAAAAAAAAAAAAAAAAAAGTAAAAAATGAATGAATAATCTGGAAACCAATAGTTGTCAACAGGTTGCTATGGTTTGAGACTGTACTCTATTGGATAGCACAACCTCCAGCGTTCCTACAAAATGTTGCCCAGTTTGCCTCCTGGAGCCACTTCTATTTGCACTGCTTTGACCCTGAAAGCCCCACCAGAGAGAGAGATTATGGTATGAAACATGTGGCAATAGATATGATATGGTGAAATCAGATTTTACTGTAGCATAAAGCAACCCAAGCTGTATTCCCAGTTTTGTGACTCTGTGATAGGTGTCATAGCATCATTACAAAACAGGAGAGGAGCTTTCAGTGCTCACTTTTCCACCAGGAAAGTAGGCACAGTGGAGAGCTTAAAAGCTTTAAACCTATCTCAGGGCCAGGAGATGAACCCCTAATTTCCGAAGCATAGTCTATATTTCATCACCAAATAATTCTCTCTTCCAATGCTATTCCAAAACCTATTTAAGTGGAGAGGCTGATATTTGCAATGTTAAACAAACCTATACTCCCATTCCACAGTATGCACTGCAATGCCCAAGCCAGATGTAAAGACACTCTGTCAGCCTGTTTTTTTCAAATCTTCTAAGGTCAGTAGTAACAAGCAGCATAACAAAGAGATTACCATGCCTCTTGCTATTTTGTATGTTTGTGTATCCAAGAGAGAGACATGTTGATTAGACCTTACTACTATCTCTTTTTCCATGAATATTTCAACGTAATACTGTTAACTGCCTTAGGGAATAGATCAATCATGCTGAACTTATATCATTGCAGGCATAACACTAATTTTCATGCAATGCACATTTAATATCAAAACCATCTTTGTATGATATCTTACAATAAATATTAACCCTTACACTGTTTCCATTTATTAGTCATCTACTTATTTTCTGCAATGTGAGAAGCTTTGCCATTTAGATATCAGGGGCACTATTGCTAAAGGCTTTTATTTCTTTATTGTCTTTTAATGGTTAATTGTAAAATGTGTTGGTACAGGAGGGAGGAACTTTGAACTTGTATACATGTATTTTGCAGATCTACTCTTTTTGAGAGATCTGATCCATTCAAAAGTAAGTATATTTAGATAAATAACTTTCCTGGAACAGCTTTCCAACTGAATAACATAAAAGGTAGTTTAAATTAGTATATACTAAGAGAACTGAAATTTCAGTTTTCATGGTTGACTGGAAAAAAATAAAGGTAGAAGCTGAAGTTAGAAAAGTAATAAATAATTATAAATCTCTTGTTGTAGCCAGTATTTATGGAAATCACACAGTCGGTTTTGCCCTGTCCCAAGGATTAGGGTAAGAGACTCCAGCATTCAGCTCTCTGCTGTTTCACAGAACTTGCTTGGCTCCTTCTAGCTGGGCATGCTAAAGGGTTGACCTTATTTTCATCACATAAGGAAATGTAGAACAGCTGAACTATTGATATACAAGGCTAATATATTTGTTAGCGAACTTGCACAAAAAAATATGTGGATTGAGCTGTCACCTCCCTAAGCAGCTGCAGGTCAGTTTGCCAAATGTCAGCTACTCATCAGCTGCTGTCTGTCTATTAAAGTGCATACCTGGCAGTAAAAATAAATTAGCATTCAATTTTAAGTATTTCTTAATGTTGAAAGTGTTTTTACTAGTTAGGTAGTGACCATAAAATCACTCAAAGGACAAAGGATATGCCTGTATGTGTGCACACTAAAACCAATTGTACAGATGTAAGTTGGTCATGCTTCACCCCATTACATAGATCAAACAGCTAGAATGACATGCTCAAAGTGTAAGGCTTGCCAGAGTATACTTCACATTTAGTGTCCATTGGACGCTAGGAAGATACCTATGAAATTGACCTTGCAATTTCTGCATGAGAAAGCCAAAGAGATGAGGGACCATGTCAAAAGTAGTCTCAAAGTTTAGTAGCAGGGCCTTATTGGCAACTGGGCTATTAAGCACCACTGCAGGAAAGCAACTGAGTGGCTTCACACAGTTTGTAACTTGCAAAAGCTCTTATGGCTGCTTCATTCTTCTCCTAACCTGATCAACATCCATTATCACATCTCATTAAAGCCTACAGTTAATGTTCTAAATCTGTCAAGTCTTAAGAGTAATGTAAGTCTATATTCTCATTATCATTAGACGACAATAGCAAAGCTACCAGCTAGAGACAGCTAGTTACTTAGGTATTCGAAGTTAGCAATTCTCTTTATATCCCAGCAATGGCGAAAATATCAAGTACTGTGTTTGCTACACATCCCTGCTGGGAGGTGGGAAAAAAAGGAAGGGAGAAGGTGTAAGAGCCTGATGGTCAAGTAATGGGTATTTTATAAAAAATAGTTACAGTAATGGAGCAAATGCAAAACAAAAGTGTAGAAGAACATATCTCAAAAAGAGCATTCCACTTCCAAGTGGCTTTAGATATAGGCCTAAAGTCTAGTGCTGTTGGCACTGTCAAGTTGACAGTGCAGCCTGTAGCTCAAAACATGAATTATTTGAATATGAACAATGTATTTTTCAGAAATTGCAAGGAGGTGTGGGTAGACAGTTGATCACTGGGAAAAAGAGAAGAGTCAGCAGCTTTTATCTACTTCTAACTGTTGAAAATATACTTTTTCCATGGCTACTGCATGATTTCTAAGCAGGTATTTTCCTCAAAGGAACTGTGTGTTCAGAACAGGAATAGCACAAGCCTTTCCAGAAATTCTGCAGTCTCAGCTGTACTTTTAGGTGTAACACGAGCAAACTAAATGCCAAAAAGTCATATTGAAAGAAAGAATACAAATTTCTACCATCCCTAAAGACGGAAACAATTTTAAAGCACTGTTTGTAAGAGCTTCTGATTCTCATCACTATTGTATTTATACCAATTTCTCTACTTTGTAGTCTTTATATTTTAGCAGATCTGCTTCACAGATGTAATAACAGCTTAATATGAGAAATCTTGTAAAGATCTATTTAAACTTTTTTTTTTCAACTTGCAAACACAGGATTGAAAACTAATCGTGGTATACAAATTCTTAGTTCCAAAAGAATCTAATAACCCAGGCAGATGTCTTTCACTAAATAATTTAAGAATCACTAAACAGATGAGAAGTACTTCCTTTTTTAAAGTGAATATTTGTGGAAACTTGTAATATTGATACCATTTCTTTTGAAATGGTCAACAATATTCTTGCGATCGTCATCCTTGAGTCAAACAGTAACGTCATTCCAAGGGATGTGATCTAGTCTAGCCTGGAGTTAATGAGTGATTTTGTTTCCCCCTTAGACTGGGGTTTTAGTGCTCCATTCCATTCTTAATTCACAAATCTGTAAGGAAAAAAGTGGCCACACTCCAGTTTCTGTCTGTATGGGTTATTCAAAATCCATAAAAACTCTCACATTTAAAATATAAGTAACATTTGGTACTGCAGTTTCTCACACACTTGTATTTTGTAAGAAAACACTAGTCAAGATTCATCACTGTACTACTTCAACGGCAATACTGAATTACTTCATAAAACTTGGTAACTCCAGTGAGATAGGCTTCCCCCACATATTTAACTGCCAACAATTCTGGAGAATGTTATGAAAATACAAAGAAGCACATCAAGTTAACAACTAACTAATCAGTAAATTAGCATACTCAGCTAAGTCGCTGAGTAAACAGCAGGATTACATTCAGGTGAATCTGAAAGAAAACTTAGGTATTCCTTCAGTACAAAAACAACAGAAACCAATAAATTAACTAGAAAATGTGCTAGTATTACCAAACAAGAAAACTAGCAAATCTTGCTTTATTTGTGCCTGTTAGACATGCTTCTCTACGTGCAGATTCAGACCTTGAAATCTCATTGATTGCAAAGTACAACACAGCCCAATAGAGAAATTTCTGGAATAGCATTCCTCAGCACCAGCCTGTACTAACTCTACACCTGGCCAGCAAGTAAGGTCTGAGAGTCATAGTTCTGCACCCTTTGCACCCTTCTGTCTATTTGCCTGACAGAAATCCCAATTGTTCAAGTCTCTTTTTGCAGATATCTTGCACTGACAACCACTTTACCTTCTTTATATAGTTTCTGTCAAACCCTTTTCTAGTCAAGCCTTCTACTTTGGTCTCAGATCATGAAACATCATAAATGAAGATGAACTTACATAATATGCACACAAAAATTCCTTCTCTTCAGTCAGAACACTTCTCCTCTACCACGTGTGCTCCACAGAGCACAGATTATTCTGGGTGCTCTACTCTCTGGTGACACCTCATTAATTAGTACAGGAAATCAGAAGCACAGAAATGTTTATTAATATTAAACACGTCTAATAGAACACATGCATCATTCTTACTATTGATTTTGCAGTTGTGTTACAGTGGCTTGTCAAAGTATATTTCCCTTCTTCCCATACCCTTATTATTTATAAATTAATGAGATTACCATCTCCTGAAATCAATTTTATTTTAAACTATTCCTTGAAGTAAGGCAGTCTTATTCCAAATCTTGAATGCTGCAAAGATCATCCCAAAATACTATTAATGTGTTGTATAGTATTACTTGAATTTTGACAGCGTCATCACAGGTAGATCACAGAATTTAGAATGTTAAGTATTTTAAATTTATTTTTGTAACACAGACCTTTCAAGTTTAATTTTTTCCCTACTGTGATTATACTACCCTAACACTGCTAGAAATTACAGTCCCATTCCATCTCATTTACTTCATACCCTTGTCAACACTTTAGAGTTGCAATGGTATCTTCAAATAGCACCAGAAAAAGTAAAAATTTGAATACACACTATGCTCTGCTTCCAGAGAAAATCTTATTCCCTCTAACTCTTCAGCAAAGAAGAACAGTTACTGTCAAAAAGATAAATTTTGGCGGCAGGAAGTCCCTAAGTTTTTGCATTTGCACTGTTTGCATTTCCAAGGGAGAAAAGAAGACAAAAGTAAAAACAAAAATGTTTGCGAACAAGCATATTTTAAATATTTCATATTCATATGATGTTATCTTTGCAGTACTTATTCTATATATCGTTTTCTTTTCTCTCTCACCTTGCTATCGTTCAATAGTCCTGTTTGAGACCTACAGCATTTTATCTGAGTTACTATTCTCCAGTACACTCAGGGCAACCTCAGTAAAACTAAATGGAGGGGGACTACCAAAAAAAGTAATAATAATACTTTGAGCTTTTTAAGGAACACTTCAGAAGAATGAAAAGAACATAGGATGGTTTTCAGATCATGTGAAGGTTTATGAAGCTCGAATCAGAATTCAGCTCTCACAATAGGGTTAAAGGAGAGTAACTTTGCAAAGGCTTTGGACTGAAACCCAGAAACCATGTAAAAATATGGTAGAGATGAGACATAGCAAAGGAAATAAAAATAATAAATAAATAAATAGATAAATAAGCAAAGCAGTTTTTCTTAAAAGACTATACAGAAGGACTATTACAATGATGCCAGTACTGCATTTACAAGCTCTGCTGATCAACGCAGCAAAACTGGCTCTGAATACTCCTGCAGCCAGTACACAGTGCTGCTTATCTCCATTTATGGCAAGTACATGGTGAAAATACGCATACATCTAGTCTATCAGGGTATATTCAACACTCTCTCTGAAAGGGCAGGATGTTTACTAACCAGTCATTTCAGCTAAAGAAAAGAGGCCCATAAGTGAGTTTCATCAACAATATCAGAAAATTAAAATCTATATTTCCCAAGAAGCTCAGAATGCAAACTTGCAGCTCTCATCTGTCTAATAGGTAGCAAAAGACTAGCTTCAGCAGTGTCTTCCTTCATTATCACAGCCATACAGGTCTGCACAGAGGAGTCCAAGGCTAAGAGACATCCCTGTAGCCATCAGTGCTACAGTGTACTACAGAGTTACTACAGTGCTACAGAGTACATCGGTGTACTCCTTCAGTGCTTGAAGGAGTAGAGTTGTTCCTTTGACTGTTCGCACTCTCCCTAGAAATTAATCCTTTTAACAACTAAGCAACAAGAAGCAATTTTCTGCAAACACATGTATATACATACATGACCTAAATGATTTTCTTCTTTGTCTAAATGTAGAAGTGAATTACTGGTAATCAAATGTATTTCAGATTAAATTATACAAACTATTACTATATATACGTATGTATATCATGTATATAAATATCTATTTTAAAACAAACTGCAGTGAAAAAGTTTTGCTTGATACAGACCTATGGTTTGGCAAACACTGATGTCATGCTGTTCTCAAGCAAGCCGGTATAAGAAGTATTTCTAAGGATAAAATACATTCCTTGCAGTCCAAATGACTACGGGGTTTAAGGTAAAAGATGCGTGTAATTCGTCTTCATTTTGGTTACCTACCTCCATCTAGTGACCAGAAATGGTATATCTATTAACTCTACGATAATCTACGATTCAGTTGTTCGCAGGGACAAAACTCAAAACTGTTCTTAGGATTTTTCAAACAGTGAAGGATAACAAGGAAACATATTCCCTCCCACACAAACATAACAGACTGTCTCCAGCTCTCTCTGAGAAATAGGAGTGTATTTGGACATAAAGATAACGCAAATGTGCAGAGGCAATGCCCCTAACCTGCACCACTGCTGCTGACTGCATCTGTTGTACTCAGCTAAAGCAGGGTAATCTAACCAGCTTCTTGCAGCATATTTGATTGAACCACTCAGGCTGTTAGTGGCATTACAGGATGGCTCTTTTCAGAAGGGTTTTAGCCCTCTTAGTGCCGTGAATGCTTCTTAGGAAAATGTTAAAAAGTTGCCTTCTAATAAGCAGGAGTCATGTAACTACGTTGCCTCGACTGTGGCCTATTGTACCTCCAGTACATGGATAGATTATAGTTTTTTGCCAGGTTGGATGATCATACTGGCAGTATCATTTCCATGTTGGCTGATGGGACACATTTGCAAGAAAGACAAATAATGAAATCACAAGCTTTGCTTGACAGTTTCTGATTTGCTTTTTTTCAGCTTCTAGGCAATATGCAGTTAAACATATATCTTCCTGAAATGAATTTGCATTAATAGAAATAATACCATTGAGTGAATCATACTTCAAAATATAGAGGAATAGCAATAGAGTGAACAGTGACAAAGGAGCAGCAAAGAACCCAAAACTGCTGGTGTGATCAGATGCCTTTCAAACAAAATCAGTGTCGCTGCTTCAAGAAAGTACAGACAGAATTCAGCCCTCTGTAAACAGCAAGCGAGGAGACAGTGAAGCCTGAGAAAAGTTGGGACAGGAGGAGATGGATTAGATTAATAAAGTGAGTTCCATTTCAAAGAAGAAACACATCCTTTGGAGACAGGAACTGTACTCTAAAAAGAGACAATCACTGCAGTGCCTGAAATACCACAGGCAACTTCCAGTTTATGGCAGATTGCACGTGGTAGTCACAAATGTCACCAGGGGTCAACAATCAGCCTTGATGAAAATACCTCTTTCTGACTGGGGACATGGATGATGAAAACATTCAGGGCAGTGTCTACAATGCAACTTATTTAAGACAAGTCATAAGCACAAGTACTGCTCAAGATAAAAATCCATCCAAAAGTGGTGTCTTACAGATATCTCCCTGAAGTTTATTTTACAACAAACAACACAAGAAGACTTTTGAACCACAGGGGGGTATGCTCAGAACCTTACTAATTTTAGAACAGTGATATTTTAAGTCCATGAAAGTCTCAATTTAATTCTCTGTAAATATTACAGGGCTGCTCCTCAAGTAATGCCTCCTACATCATTATGTTGGCCCGTGACGTCAAAGGCAGATGGGGGTGGTATGGCAATAGAAGCTGAACCTTCCACCAATATTCTGTTACATGGTGTTCTCATGTGACAGATGGCTGCAGAGGGGCAGTCTGACAAAATGGTGCCTGACACAGAAGTGTATTTGAAGTAAAGGTGTGTCACTGAATCCCTCTATGTGGAAAAAATGGCTTTCATCGATGCTTGCTGAACATTTATGGATACCAAACAGTGGATGTGAACACAGAGAGGCATTTTGTTGCCCATTTCAGCAGTGGTGATAGTGATTGTGGATCATGTGCACCGGTGCAGATTTTGATGAACACGGCATGCAAATTCTTGTCCATTGCTGGCAAAAATGTATAGCTAATGCTGGTGACTGTGTTGAAAAACAGCATTCTGTAGCTGAGAATCTGCTCTATCAAACAGAGTTACTGTGCTCATTTTATCTTTTGTAGTTCCCATGAAATGAAATAAGAGGCATTACTTTCGGAGCAACCTGCTCATTTGCCTGGGTTACATATCGGGGCAGAGACATGAGGTGTCTCTGTGAAGAATTCATTAAAAATACATATATATTTTTTAATCACGTTTGTGGAGGAACACATAATGTTTAAGTGATTGTTAAAAGAAAGAAACAAACACAGGAATTGAAGAAATGAGTGCCCCACACGTAGCTCCGCCAGAGCGCTGTGCCCTGAGGGGACGGGCAGCGGTACCTGCGAGGAGCCCGTGCCCCTCAGGTGACCCCGGCCGTGACCTTCAGGTGACCCCACCCCGGCCACCGTCGAGAAAGAGCGAGAAAGGGCACGAACGATGAGGCGGGAAGCAAAAGTGGCGGGAAACGAAAGCGGCGTTCCAGGCTTCTATTGGCTGGCGGGCGGCACGGACACCTATATAAGGCACTCGGGCGCAACAGGTATTTGCCTCAGCGTGTGAGAAGAGTCTGCGTGCTCTGAGAGGAAGGCGGCAAGCGGCGACCATGGGCGGAGGCTGGGCGGGCCCCGAGCAGACTCCGATGGAGGGGGAGCGCTGGAGGCGGTCGCCGAGCGGGCTCTGAGCAGAGCAAGCCGGGGGCAGGGGCCGCGAGCCGGGGCCGAAGGCAAACTTGCTTGCCGTAGAAGATGCTACGAGACAACGGCAAGCAGCAATAATAAAGCAAAAATATCTTGCTACTGTTGTCATGACTTCTAGGAATTGTATCTCCGCTTCTTAGGAAACGGGTGGTGGGAATTGGGGGAGCACAAATGGAGTGATGCACTGACGGTCAAAAGGTGGAAGCACTAGAGTAGTGTACTAGTGTTTGAGAAGGTTAATGTGATGAAGAAGCTCTGTAGTAAGAAAAGGTAGGATGCCCAAAGAAAATGTAATCCTTCAATGTGAAATTCTGTTTGTTACTTTATGACAATCCATGGCAGTAGATGCTCAGAGTTGGCAAAAAAAA
>JACDJE010000016.1:3092497-3194016 GCA_016647715.1 Pavo muticus | reverse complement strand
AAAAAAAATATATATATATATATATATATATATATATATATATGGGAGCCTGAATGTCAAATTAGCAAGAAAAAGAAAGGGCTGATTTGAAGGGGCGGAGAAAGAAACCCTGGACAAAGACACCTCCCTGTCACCATGTGCACAGTCACGTTTTCAGAGAGCCAAACTGGCATGACGGTTCACCAGAATGACTATACTAGGCGACATAGCTGTAATGACTGCTGAAGTCATTGCAAATAAAGCAGCATTCGGGGTCCCCTGTAAGTAGGGAAGCTGACTCTATGGCTCCTGCTTCTGTGTACTCAACTCCGTTTGCCTAGTCAGCCTGCCTCTGTGACCCTCCGCAGCGCTTCAGCATGGTAAGAAAAGCTGCTCTCAGTGTTTTTCTGCTGGGATGAATTGGGGAGGGGGGATGCAAAGCCTTCCAAGGCTGGGTGGTCGCTTGCTGAGCTCCCTCAGGGTGTTGGGTTTCCCGTTTCCTTTGGGTGGTGGGGTTGTTGCTGCTCAGGTCTGATGGTGCCCTTCATTTTTCAGGAGCTGCTGCAGAAGAAAGAAGCAGCAAGCGAGTGGAACCGGGAGGCATCAGCGAGCAAGAGGAGGAAGCGGAAGCCTGTGGATGAGGGGGAAAGTGAGAGGCTCTCTGGGCAAAAGCACCTCCCTGTTAGCGGGGTCACAGTCACATTTCAGTAGAGCGCTGCCGGCGCCTTGGGTGAGCAGGCCGGCTTTGTGCTGGGCGACCTCCCTGTAAGCAGGGCTCGGGTCTTTGCTGTAGTTGGCCTTTTGCCTTGTTGCTCCTTTGGCTGCCTGGGGAGCGTGGCCCACTGTACGGAGGGCAAGAGCCACCTCTCCACACCCGAGTGGGAAATGGAGCTCGCTGGACCCCAAGGCCACCCTGTAAGCAGGGTAGGTGCCGTTTCGCTGCCCCTGTTCCTCCGGCCTGTCAGCGTTGCTGCCTGCTAGTGGCCTGTAAATGCGATGGCCCTGTACTCGGGGTGCGTGTCACAGCCTTTTGCCTTACCTGAGAAGTCCCTTGGCACGTTGAGGTCTGTGGCTTCCGTGCAGCCTGGGGACAGGTCACAGGCTCTTTCCTGTTGCTCATGGTTGTGGGTTTATTCCCAGGCATTTGCTGCACTGTGTTGTCCTTCCCTTCTGGAAAGCCACATCTGTGTGTGTGTGTTCCCCTTCCTTTCCTTGTTTGCATTTGTGGAGTGACTGAGCAATTGAGCTTTCCCTTTAGGCCTCCGCAAAAATGGCTGCAGCTTAGCTTGGACTTCCCAGGGGGGAATGGAGGACTTGATGCATGGCACAAATGGGGTGTTCCCTCTTAGTCCCGCGAGCGCAGTGAGTGTCCTGTTGTGCCCCTTTTTTCTTAGGATAGATCAGAGCCACACAGTAGTTCTGTGGCCGAGGCCACCCTGTAGCCAGGGTTTGGGCCTGTCCCTGTGTGGCCGCCTGTTCTGCTGGCGGTGTGATGGCCCTGTACTCGGGGTGCGTGTCACAAGCTGTGGAGCCTTCTGTCCCCAGAGCAGCCCACCTCTGCTGTAATCAGGTCTGGGGAGGCTGCGTTAGCCAGCCAGTTGGTGGGAATGATCCCTCCCTGTCCCGTCAGAGGGTGCAGGTTGAGGTGCTGCTTGCAGCTGGGGCGACCTCCCCGCTCGGTGTGTCGAGGTTGTTCCCTGGGCTCCCAGAGGGGCGGTGTTGTGCTGCAGACGGGCGGGCCAGCCTGTAGCTCAGGCGTTGGTGGGAGCTGCGTGCTCCGCGGGGCTTCTTGGGGATGGTGAGGTGTTGGGCACCGTCCTGTAGCCAGGGCTGTGTGTGCCCCTGGTGTTTGGTGAGCTGTGTTCTGAGAGAAGAACCCCTGGGTATGTGGCCGCGGCCTTTCAGAGGCACGGGGCCGATAGATGTGAGGTTGGGCTTGCACCCTCCCTGCAACTGGGGCTGGGATCCCGACCGTGGCTTTTGGCCGTGCCGCCCCTCTGCCTGGCTGCTGAGTGTCGTTCCTGCTGCTGGGGGGGGAAACCGAGCTCTGTGGCTCCGTGGGTGTCGTCACCCCGCCTGTAATCAGGATCTGGGTGCGGGAGCCTTTGTGCTCTGCTGGCAGCCTGTGTGCACCAGAGTGGGAGAGAAGGAGGCTCCCCCTGCCTACGGACCAAAGCTGCCCTGTAAGTCAGGGATTGGCCGTGCCTTGGAGTCCCAGGTCCTTTGCAATGGAGGCAGCGTCAGGGGACCCCTGTAAGCAGGGATGTTGACCCTTTGGCTGCTGCTTTTTGTGTGCCCAGCTCCGTTTGCCCAGTCTGCCCGCCTCTGTGACCCTCCGCAGCACCAGCTGGACCTCCGCAGCACTTCAGCATGGTGAGAAAAGCTGCTCTGTGTTTTTTTGCTGGGATGAATTGGGGAGGGGGGGATGCAAGGCCTTCCGAGGCTGGGTGGTCACTTGCTGAGCTCCCTCAGGGTGTTGGGTTTCCTGTTTTCTTTGGGTGGTGGGGTTGTTGCTGCTCAGGTCTGATGGTGCCCTTCATTTTTCAGGAGCTGCTGCAGAAGAAAGAAGCAGCAAGCGAGTGGAACCGGGTGGCAACTGTGAGCAAGTAGTGGTTTCTGCTCGTGTTCAGTCTATTGGCTTTTCTTTGGTCTCTTGTCATTACATTTTCAATGTTTGTTTATGGCTAAATTGTTCCTCATTGCCTTGCATGATCTTTCATAATAAAATTTTTTTCTTGTTGTTGTGCAAATGATATCTTGTTCTAACCTCTAGCATATATTGATTTTTAATGTTATGTCTTCAGTTTCATATTGCAGCTTTGTTACTGGGTGTACTGCCTTTCTGCCACTTATTCCTTTCCTCGAAGCATGAGCAAAAACCTGTAAGCTGAACTGAGTATTTTTATGTCCTTAGTTTTCAGTGAAGTGCTGACAGATGTGGCAGTGCTGTTCTGTCTATCTCTCCCCATGTCTTGTGTCTGTAAAGCATGCGCAGATGTACTTTGTCAGACAAATTTAATGCCTGGCTTGCAGAAACACTTGAGGTGGACTCTGTTCCCTGTTGGTGTTTGCTGAGGTGTTATCCAATTTCTGGACATTTCTTTGGTTTTATGGCATGAATAGGGCCTGCTCAGGGATGGTAATACATTGCTGGTTGCCCACTAACTGTGAGGTCCTGTCTGCTGGTGCTTTATCCCTCCTCTTCTTCTTTTGAACCTGATCTTCTCGACATTCTGCGGTTGCTTGGCTCTGATTATCAGGGCTGCTGGTTTTGCTTCTCCTAAATGCTGTGGTTTAACTTGACAGGTAGTTTAGTCCCATGCAGTTGTTGGCTCACTCCCCTGCTTCCAGCATCTTGGGCTCACC
This sequence comes from Pavo muticus, assembly GCA_016647715.1. Taxonomy (NCBI): domain Eukaryota; kingdom Metazoa; phylum Chordata; class Aves; order Galliformes; family Phasianidae; genus Pavo; species Pavo muticus. The sequence continues at coordinate 3,190,671 of JACDJE010000016.1, read as the reverse complement.
CCTCACTGGCAGGGCTGTAGGGAAAACTGTATGTTTTTGGCTCTGTGTAGCACTGCTCACCAACAACTAGAAACACTGGTGTTATCAACATCGTTTTTCTCCTAAAGCCAAACCATAGCATCTTCTCAGACGTGCTGAAGGAAAACAATTCTGTCCCAGCTGAAACTAAGACACACATAGATGCCTTAGCTGTTAAGTTGTACAGTCTCAGTTATGCAATTACATTCATCTGAGGTTAAAAAAAATAAATATAAAAATGAGGGAGAATGAAGAATAGTGGTTTTCTTATCCTGACTGATTGATATCCTCTTCACAAGCAGATTATTTATATGTTGTGGATATCCCTGCTACTTTATTTTATGGCATTTGCTCACAGATATAGCCTACAGCCAAACAAAGCAGAATCAAGTGGTATTAAGTCTGAGAAAGTGAGTAAACCCCACTGCTAGATTTAATTTGATCCAGCATCAAATGTACTCATAACAGCCTGGGTGTTTCATCTCAGAGAGCTGGAGTCAGTGTATCAGCTAATCAGTATAGACTCCATTGTGCCTTTTCCCACGTCCAGATTTAAATATTCTTCAGTATTCTTCAGGTTGTTATGTAGGAGTTAACTCTTGCACTTATTCAAAAAATATTCAAAAAATAGAAGCAACTGCCCAACAACAAAACCTACACAAAAACCATGAAGCTGATGATGTTGTGTCTAGATAGTGTAAAGATAGTGATAACTACTGCTGCTCCTGTGTGTTTTGCTACATTATTCACTAATACATACTGTCAGAAGGTACCCAAAAGCTGCTAAGTGAAACACTACTACTACTTTGAACTGTTGTCACTGGTTTTTCCCCATGAATACCAGTGGATTGCTTTCCCTAGAGAACAGCTTGGGGAAGATATACTTTGTCCCTTCAGAAATGGAAGATGTTTGGTTTAGCACTTTCTCCCTTCAAGTATAGGCCAGACTGCCTCATTTTCATTAGCGTGTTGGCTCTTTGCCATGGGAAAGAAAAGGCTGGTGGCACACTGATGTTCCAATTAAGCAGAGGTTGCCACCAGCCCATACAGCTGAAACGGAACTGAGGAGTGAGGCTGTTTCTGGATGTGAAAGGGTTGCTCCAGAGATCTGAAGACCATCCACTCGCCACATTTTTCTGAATGTCGAGGTATAAAAATGTGCCCATATGTTCATGCAAAGTATAGCACTGGTCAGTTCTCACACAGTTTTGGACTGTATTCCTGGAAATAAACGGACCAAAACAACGGCAAAGTTTTGTCATATACGTACCCTGTACATTAAGGAGTCCTGTACGAGCAGAAATACAGGAGTGACGCAGCTCATGAACATGTGGCTCTGCACATGGCTTTTTATCTCCTGTGGACTTGTGGTTGTCCTTGCCCTGGGTTAGAAAGAAAGGTCAATTGCCAAGTTTGTAAAACTGCAAAATGACTGTCAGAGACCCTGGGGAGATTCTGCACATGAAGGACAAGTGGGGCTGAGCAAGTAGGAAAACAAAACAGAAACTCCTTCCATCTCAATGCAAACACTCCAGGAGAGACTTGTGGAGACCCACCCCTCCAGCAGGCTCTCACAGGAGGAAGTTTAAAGATGCTCACTGTGGAATTACTGGCAGATTTTTTTTTCCTTTTGTTGACATTAGTAGATTGTCTTGAGCACTGTAAGCAACTATAATACGCCATTCAATTTCTATCACCTGCTTTAGATAAGGGCATAGTTTAGTTTGCCTTGCAATACACTTACATCTTTCACTTTCAGTGCTAATGTTCATGTCTTTTTTCCTTGTCCCTCAATTACCTGCTCAAATATGACATCATTTCATTGACATTTCATGGGTAACCTAATGATAATGGTATGCTGTTTCACACGTGCCAGAGACAGTACAGGATCTAGAATAAAGTGGCAACAGTTCTAAGTAGACGTTTGGTTCTCATTCACATGATCATGAGTTAATTGAGTTGTAACCATCATTCATTGATATATCAACACAAAGAGAAGAAGCATTCTCATGTGTCATTTTCTTTTGTGAATCATTGTTCCTCCTAATTTCTGGTACGTTTTCCAGATGTTTCTAAGATGTAAATTGAAATATGTGTATTTATTTTTAACATAGAGGCATCTAGGTATGTTAAAGGATTTAGCAGTAGCATTAAATTAGCTGTCACTCAGGGCTTTAAAATGTAGTCCTTTCTAACAAGCTCTTTCATCATAGAAGTAGATAATTTTAATTTCTTTCTAAAGACTGACTGCTTTTTTGCCTCCTATAGAAAATATTAGAATAGAAGTAGTTTTCCTGGCAGGAAAATTTGCAGATATTTAACTCTACTCCTATAATAGCAGGCTGTCATGCTGAAGAGGCTATGACAGTCTAAATAGACCATTGTCTTCCCCAGTGAACCACAGAAACACACAGTTTAAAAATGTTAGAAAGAATCTAGTGTTGTTATGAAGGAATCTCAAACACAGGATTAAAAGAAGTAGGGGGAAAAAAAAGCTAGCAAAAAGACACTGGCCCTCTTCCTATGAATAGGCTCACATAGCATGTATTTGCTTTCCAAAAATTATACAGGCTATTACATAGACTGGAGGAGGAAATAAGATGAGAACCTTCTCTGTCATTCAAAAGGACAAATACACCTAAGTTCACATGGATAACAGGAAGCAGAGCTCTAGCTTCATGTCCCTTCCCTTTTAAATACAATTGAATACGCTGCGCATTTCCACTGCATCTGAGTAGAGTGCTGAAAAATCAGAGCAGCGGCTGCATACAGAAAAGCTCCTTGGTGTATTAATATTTCCTCTAAATCAAGTGCTGCATTTGAACTCTCTTTATTATGCTGGGATAGCAGATTGTCTCTATCAGGCAAGAATGATTTATTTTTTTAATTTGTTTCAAATTAAGATGGATGTAGTGCACCTGAGATCTAAAAGAAACAAGGAGAAAATATTGTCCACCTTTCTTCTAACATGCGTCCATTTCTAGCACATAATCGCTATTCTGAACATGCCCTGCATCTTTACCAGTGTGAAGATCTTTCCTGTGCAGTATCAACAGCCTTTGGAGTCACCCAAAGAAAATAACATGAAATCAGAACAGCTAACTCAACTGACTTTCCTGGGAAACAACTGATTTTATTTACTACTCGTAACCTTTCGCCTTGAATGGTAGTTCACAGATTTCCGGATCACAGAGGGTCTACAGACTCCAGATGAAAAGCCACTGCATACATATGGACCAGTGTGCTCTCTTACACAATGAATGTCACCGTTAAAGCAAATGCTGGCATTGAATTATCCCAGCAGCTGAAAGAATCGGTAAATTCACAGCATCCAGAATCTGACTTGCTGGGCTCCCTAACTAATTCACACCTGCATCCAAAAACTTGGACCAGTGTAGGCAAAGATTGAAAAGATTAATTTTTTTTTCACTATAAGGAATTAATTAAATTTTTACTACACTGTCAAGGTACCATTACCATGCTTTTCTTTAGGTTTAAGGTTTGTATTTCTGCGTCCAACAAATCAGACTAGTGTAGGTAAGCCTGTTTTGAAAAGATTATATTTTTTTAGTCAAAGGAATTATTTGGATTTTTATCACATTGTCAAAGTGCCATTCCCGTGTTTATCTTCAAGACTTGTATTTCTAATAACCAACTTAATAACTGTTCAAGATAAGCAGTTTAGCAGGCAGCAGGGAGCTTAGTCCTCTAGGAGTGTGGCACTTTTGAATCCACCACATCCATCTGAATGGATGTCTGCAGGAGCTTTATGTCAGGGATATTCAGGCATTTGCCTTTTATTATCGTTTTTAGAGAGATAACAGAGTAAAGGTTAGCAAACTAGCAAACTGTACTCTGGAAATTAGCTTAGGATGACGTAGTGTGGCTTGAACTGGTTGACAGAATAATTGCAAGCAAAAACTTCTCATCTCTAGTTAAATATGCTGGTAGGCCCGTGCCTGATGTCATGGCGATGGTGAGAATTTTTGTGGAGTATGGAAGGAAAGGCTGGGACAAGGACTGACATTTGACCCGCCCAGATGCTCCTCAGATCTATATTCTTCACTTGGATATTTTTCCTACTGAAATAAATGGGACTCCTTTCAGAGCATAAGAAAAACCAATTTCACTGGGATAAAAATGGAGCTGGATATTACTGTGCCCATGCCATTTCTGGGTAAGCCTATCTATTGCCTCAGGTTGGCTCGTCCTGCAGACCCCTGCACTCCACTCTCACTCCAGAGAGACTGCTCTCTGTTCACTGCCCACATACTATTTCCCAGTGTCTCCTAGCTTTGTTCCATCTGCTGCTCTTTCAATTGAAGCTGAAATTAAGTTATTACAAATCTAAATGTTACCACACACACAAAAAATAAAAAGGTGTATTAAGGAGTATACTGGGAAGCTGACCTACCAACTTAAGAAAAAGCCATTTCCTCCTTCTTCTCTGCTGATGGGGTCACACATCACACATCATCGAATCAGGTCCCTCTCACTGCTATGCCAAGTGATAAGAGCAGTTTTGAAAACTACGTCTAGGCTGTGGATCCTGGAACTTTCCCATCTGCTGGCCCTAAGTGCCTTTGTCAGCTATCTCACAACTAGAGGCTTACGAACAAAGAGCAGCATGATGGGAAATGGTATATAGAAAAGAAACACTAGCTAAAAAAAGAGCAATGGAACAAAGAGAAAAAATAGTGGACAGACCTGAATAAGTGTGAAATAAAACAGAAATGAATCCCAATTAATTGTGGGAAATTTGTATTTTTTTCCTTCCTGGTCCTTCGAACTCTACTCAAGAACTCTCTCATCAATGGGGAGGGAGTGGGACAGGGGGAAGACAGAGAAAGTATTTGCCAAGTATTTCCTCTACTTTTTCATCAAAATGCAGGTGTTGTGTAGGTCAAAGGAGACTGGGGGCTTTGAAGAATGGTAAATACAATGTATGGGAAAAGGAATGTCATATGTAAAAGTACTCTCTCACTTCAGTGCAACCCCATTGACTTCAACCAGAATGCTTCAGTAAGGCAAAAGGATTTTTCAAGTCATTCAATAGTCACACAGCATGTGTTAGTATTAATGCTCATCTCCAGGAAGAATATTTTCTCTTGGTGGTGTAGCGGCGCAGCATGAAATAAACCTTCCTTGCTCTTCAGAGGTGCACAATTTTCACCTTATGTAAACCAGGACTTCTTGTACTCTTGTCTGTGTGTGCTCTAGCAGCCTTTATTGTCTGAGGTGTAAGTATTGTAAGCATAGAGGGGGTACTATTGATTGTAAATGAAAGGATAAGAATCATGCTCAGTTATTTAAAGACAAAAGTCCTCGCGCTTCAGTCTATATATATATGTTTTAACACAGGCAAACACTGTTTGCAGTAATGATAAAATAACTCAAAATTTATTCTGAAGGGACCCACTCTTCCCCTTCATTATTATCCACGCAGGTGCACATGCAATCATCTTTTCTCTTTTTCCTATGAAAAGATTTTAAAAAGTGACAGAAGGTAAAAAAAATACTGAATTATTTTATTTCCGTGTTCATAAAAGCAGTCTTAAAGAATCTACTATGAAGTTTACACCCTGCAACTTTTACCAACACTGCTTGCTACCCAAAGTTTACGACGTTACACATTCTTTCAAGTGCCGCATGAGAGTCCTTGCAGATCAAAATTTTACCTTGACATTCCACTATTAGGGAAATATTAGAGTACTGCATATTAATGAACTATTCCACAGAACTATAGCCAGAATAACCAAACTGTACAGAAATTTTTGGACATCGGAAGAGTATGTGTTCATATCCATGTTCGATTTGTGAACTCTGGTAGCTATCAACTTTTGACAGGATCCGTTAAAGTAGGTACACTTCCAAACTACCAAGTTCAGTACAGAAAGCTGTTAGCCAAATAAATTATTTCCTTCTACTGTGTGTCATGTCTTTTCTCATAATCTGTTTATCTGCAGTAAGACAAGTCCATCAGAGTGTATAGAAATTGTTTCTTCGTGTCTTTTTCTCCATCTTTTTCTATCTTGAATTAAATGGAATGAAAAACAAACAAAACCAAACAAAATAAATCACAAGATTTGTAACATGCAATGAACAGGTAAAAACATCAAATGACATTTTCTTTTGTATGCTACGATTTCTCAAAGTTTGGTTGTTTTTTTTTTTTCAGGAAAATAAATGGTAAATCACTTTTCCAGTAAAATAGTTGAGTATGACCCCGATAACAAATGTATCTTACTGTACAGAGAGTACCATATGATAAGTCCAGATGCACAGTATCATCCATCAACGAAAGCTAAATTATCACAGCATCTGATGAGTGCTCTGCCCAGCATACCAGGATTTTGTCAGGCAGTACCTGAGATCGTCTTAGTGCTGCAGCATTCACGATAAACCTGCCTTTTACCCAGCATCTACTGGCCCCAGCTTTCAAAAGAACAGTAAGTAGAGGTTGGACAGCATGCACCATCAAGGACCAGGAGGCAGTTTAAAGCTGCTGTGGTCTGATGGCAAGAAAATATTTCAAGGCCCAGATCTGTACTAGCAAATCAGTAAATAACATGTTATTATATATAGTTCACTATCATTCAGAAGTTATTTTCCCTCTTGTAAATGGAAAGTCAGAGGAAGTGAAGGGAAACTCAGTGAATTGTCAGTACCTATCTGGTTATCTATTCAAGTTTTAGCAACAATCCAGCTGTACCAGGTACAGCTGGCAGCTCTTTGCTTTTGTCAAATTCAAATAACTAATATAAGTGTATCGTTTAAGAAATACAGTTGTAGTATGATCTTGACTATCTTGTATTTCAGGCTTGCTCTATCACCTCACTCTTCTACTTTATGTAGTCTGTTGAAACTACTACCTTATTCCGGTAGGCCCCTTGACGGTTTTTTTAGGATAGCCAAGTTCTGTTACCACTACCTAGCTACCTACATCCCCCAAAACATGCATGCTCCTCTTCCAAACACTTACCTGCTACTGGGTGTTGATTCTCTATGCCTTCTTCCAAAGAAAGTAATAACAAATCCAACACCACATCTCACTGCTGTCCCAGTTTGCATGCTAATTTTGCTGGTAGCCTCCATGGAGCTGTGTTCAGCACAGATTCTTCTGTAGTTTCCAGCTACCTCCATCCCTGTACACAAAATAAAGAAGTATTAGATAAATGTACTCAGAGTCTTCAAGGGTCACAAAGGGACCTTGGGAAAGGAATTATAAAATACTGAAAGGGAACTAATGGGAAAAATACATTATACCTTATGTTTAGTGTAGGATTGAGGGAAAATACTTGGAGAAGATTCATAATTTTAATTTACTTTGCCAGCTTCTACTCTGTGCATTACAATTTTAGTTAGAGAAATTAGAAGGCATGTGAAGTCATGAGAATATAAGGAAAAATTCTGAGCAGATGTGCCAGGTTAAGTACTATAAAATTAATGTTCCAAAAGATAAAATTTGCACAGCAACTTCTCTGAAGTTCAGCTGTTCCACATCTGTCATAAACAGTAAATCAAAGCTGTGCTAATGCTGTAAATTAAAAAAAAATATTGTGTTTCAAATAACAAAGATATTATCTACTTTTCAATATATGGGTTAATTTAATAAATGTTGTACTGCTTAGTCAGCTAAAGAAACAAACAAACTAAAAAACCAACAATCCAGTAACATAGTAACATTTGTCTTAAAAATGGTGGTGGTTCCTTTGGAACCACAACACAGAATACTCTGGTTTGAATCAGCAAAATAATTAGTAGATTGAGAAAAAAACTCCCTAAATCTGCAATGAAATCTCTTTTGAGCGATCCCAAAAACAGCAAAAAGTTCCATTATTTACAGTCCTTGCTGGAAAAAGAGTGTTCTTAGCTCAACAGAATGCCTGAGGACAACTTCTTACCCAGGAAGCACACAGACTTCAGTCATCTCGACATTCAAATCTCTCTGCAGCTCTGCTGCTGGAGGGTACACGCTGGGGACACGGGACTTTAAATAGCAGAACAGTACTGAGATAGAAGACTGAAAAGAAATGGAGACAATAAGATTCTGTTTGGGCGTTAGTAGGTACAAAATGCCCAGAGAGGTTAATCCCTAGGATTTGTTCAGATGTCTGCAGCCCCCAGGGAACCTTTTGTCTGTAAAAGAAGATAATGTTTTATTACGTTCTGAAGCAAAAGTTTTGGGTTATTCCTCAGAGAGAGTCGTTTGGTTGGAGGAAGCAAGAGAACTATTTATGGTTTCTTTTATAAGAATAGGAAGAACTTATTTGCAGGAGACTCTCTAGACTTAGTAAATATTCTGAACTAATAAGTCTTATACTAGCCAGTCATGCAACTCAGAAAAGAAAGAAAATGTAACCATAATCTGAACAACACAAAAAGTTAGTTTCCAATATTAAACTTTCAGTTATATCAATCTCATGAAGAACAACTTTTAGAGAAAAATTTTTTAGTTATCAGCACCTGACTCTGCTCCAGCGTCAGAGCAAACTACTTACATAAATGACCTTCAGTGCAACACCATGTTCATAAAAATAGTTTGAAATGTTCATAAAAGCAGTGCTTGCACCCAGTATGGATATGTAAAATTTTTATGCTCTGACATAATCTCAACTTTTCATGTGTCATCATTCTGCTTTGCCTCTGTAGACTCAGCTGAAGTGGACTTTTAAAAAAATCTGTAAGACATCTCAGAATTTGCTCTCGAAATTTTGAAAGCTATTATATTATAGACTTGAAGGACTGAAGCAGATGCCTCAGTCTTGGCTGAAGTAACTCTACAGGTCTACAGTCAGCCTGCTCCCAGGAACATAGGGGAACCATCCTAATACAGATGCCCATCACCAAACTAATCCCAGTGCTTAAAAACATTGGCAGGTGTAATGTTCACTGCATGCCAGACAGCTGAGGTTTATATTTCAAGAGAAGAAAATATTGTAACTGTTCAGTGAGAGCATGCAGTAATGTGTATAATACTCCTGAAAGTGCTTGTACTAGAACCAAGACTTCCAGACGGTCCAGCACAAACTGCATAGTCCTCACAGCTGTGTGACTGTAGAACTAACATCTTAGGACCTTTCTCTGGCTCACTGACTGGAGCACCTTAAAATCTGAAAAAAAAAAAAAGTTTACATGCAAAAAAAGTAATTATATTTGTAAAAATCATTCTCCTTCAGACATATCCTAAAATCAGTCAGATAGAATGCTGGTAATATTGGTTGGTTCCTCAGAGAGGAAAATTATATTGAATTTCTTTTCATTAAAACAGAAGCAAGGAAAATGAAAACCTAAATTTATGTACATAGAAGAGAGAAAGAGAGACTATATATTCCTTTTAGATTTCTCATTCTCCAAAGCAGCAAAAATTAATCAACTTATTTTTCTGCATTTTTGTTCGCATGAATAATCATGAAATCTTTGAAATTATGATTCACCCATAACACTGAGAGGATGAATTAATTGCTGAAGTAGAAACAAGAGATCTACTTCTCTCCTTTTAAGATGACTTAATTAAGAAAATGATTTGCAAACAGGTCTCTAATATCTGCCCAATGAATTTATGGAATTGACTGTCATAAGCAAAATCACAGAAAGAACTTCAGAGGATGTTAAATAGAATTTCAATTCCCACAAGATGACATTGCTTCTGAATTCATCTGAGAACTTTTACCCCACTCCCTGCCACCCCACTCAATTAATTCTATATTTTGCAGTGCATTGTCATTTCCTTTCTTTTACCGAAGCTTTCAGAATCATTGTTTCTACTATGCCATAAAATGTATCATACTATGCAGTTGGTGTATTGATTTTCAGATGTTTGGAGGATGAAAATGAATAAGAGGTGCAACTAATATAACCTAAAATACATGTACTCAAGTATTCTTGTTGGCAGCTACATTAAGAAAATAATAAAAAGTGGAGTTTTTTTAGAACAGTTATTTCCATCACACGCAGTGACTGAACTACTGTGAGACAGTCTTGATTATATCAAGCATCAGACTTGGCTTTCTATGTCTATGCCTTCAGGATAGGCTTAAGGGAATAAGAAATAAATAATAAAAGTTTGTAATAAAATGTAAAGTCGTTTACATCTATATTTCTATTCTACATGTGTTCTGGATAATGAATACTGAATTTACAAGTCTATGTCTGTTTGGGAATTACTATTTGGTAACTTGTGTTCCTATTACAGTTTTTGTATGGGCATCACTATCAAGAGTCAAAGGAGTCTTACAGTTTCTACAGTATGTCCTTGTTCCCAAAACACAGTCAGAGGGGAAAATGACATGACATAGGCAGCAGAAAGCATAGCCACAGCTTGTGTGATCCTGAAGTTCGTAAATTCAAATAAATTGCATTTTCACTGTTGGTTGTGTCTCACATATAAATCAAAGAATTCAGATAAAATGAAACAGTCCCCTATTTGCTGCAGCAGGACAATTATTTTATTTTTTGTTACTACGGTCATGTTAACCTGTAACTCTTCTGGCTAATTCTTCTGGTGAGAGTAGTTTGGTTTTCGGGAATTGCTTTGCAGCATTGTTTAAAACGAACAATTTATTCTTCAGTCATCTGCCCAATATGCTGACTTGAATTTCATTTAATTCTACCAAGGGGAAAAAAAAGAGGACTGAAACAAAGTATTATTTTTCAAAATGTCAGAAATTTTTCCTTCTCAGCATTGAGCATTCCATTATTTTGCTTATTATGTCAGTTCTAAACATTGCAAGTCATATACTTATAACACTGTGTACTGTACAAGGTTTCCTGAAATGATGGGTTATACTTTACAGAGCTAGATGAAGAGTAAAGGATGTGATATTACTATGGGTTGGATGCCAGAGAATAGCATATAACTCCAATCATGTGTCAAGTACAGCACTGCCAGCAGTGCAGTGAAGTCATTCTTAAGCACCAACAATAGCCATTAATTCAAGATAATGATACTGGGAGACACTGTTGCAAGAAAAAAAAAAGAAAGAAAGAAAAGAAAAGAGAGAGAGACATTAACCAAAGCTCATTTTGGTCAAGTTTTTCTCCAGTAGATCTAAATAAAAAGACTGATATAGACTCTCAGGCTAAAATTAATATACATACAAACACTACAGCAAGTTCTAGACATGCATAGAACTTAGAGCAGGCATAGAGTAAGCAGCCGTCAGTGAAAAAGTCAGACTTTTTTGTTAGGGAAAGGGGTCTCACGTAGAATGTTTCTGCAGAACACAAACTTCTTACTTTGTCTAAAATTTAGCTGAAAAATATTGAAATACCTCAGACTTTTCTTGTAAGGTAATCGCTATGGTTCTGAAAAATTTTACTCTTAAGATTCAATTCAGCATATCAACCATGAGGTTAAGTCAGTATTTCATGCAGTTATTTCTATATTTAGATTAATCCCATTCAATTCCACTTTCAGTCAGCAGAATGGATAATGTCAGCTTAATGAATTTGCCTATAGATCAGCTTTTGCTTAAAGGAAAGATGAAGGTGATATTAAAGATATTGGTATTGGTTTAGTGCAAGGTTCAAAAAGTCATGCTCTTAGACCCTGTTATTGAAAGACCTTAGGGTGGGTCTTTCAGTATCCATCCTTCTAGAAATACTCTGCTCCTTAAAAAAAGTATGTGCTCATCTGATTAGTGATCACTGAAAGCCCCAAATACTAGGAGCAACACGAAAATGCCTGGAAAACCATCACTTTCTTTGGTTGTTCTACATTCTCAGAGGAATCAGAGTAATTCAGTGCTTTCCATTCCAACATATCACAGACTAATTAATTAGAATTGGATGTAATAGCTATGTACTTTGTCAGTTAATCTAACACGATATTTTTTGCATTCAGATATTGTCTTTTTTTTTTTCCAGAGGAAATATCAAACATTCTTGATTTACTTAAAGAATCTTGAGAAATTATAGTCATTAATTTTTAATTTCTTTCTTTATATATAAGCTTCCTAAGTCTTTACTCTGCTTTGATCTAAATAAAGACAGCAGGTCCTAAATTAGCAATCCAAACATAGAGTAAGAGTGAATAGAGTATTGAATCTATTTCATTAAATTAAAACTTTGAACAATGCCAATTTATTGAGGATAATGAAATGTCTTTTTGATAGCTTTAAACCACTCCTGAGCTCTTAAATAAGTTCCAATTTGGAGTTGAGATGACTCTGAATCAGCAAAAAGACTGCTATTTAGAAGCAACAATCTTTAACACTTTTCTTTCATGATTCTTCTAAGACACAACTATTCCAAAAAGCAGTGATTTTCTATGCAAATTTCAGTGCATATTGATTTGTGCTTCAGTTAAAACCTAAACTATTTAAGTAGAAAATGCACTGTCTTATATTGTACAGAAATATATTAATTGCATTAGTCCTTGATTCAAAAATAATAATATTTTACATATGAATTTACTTCCAATTATTATCATATAGCAGAAGCCTAATAAAAGAAAATTGAATTTACATCGCAACATAGAAATAACAAGATTGTCTCAAGAGCTGCAGGCACCTCATAGTTTTATTACCTATTGGTCTTAGAATTATCTCATGGCAATAGAATGAAATTATCATTTGTCACTAAAAAAATACAGCTGCAATCTGAGTTTGCCCATAAATTCCTATTGAAGATACGACTGTTTTTTAGAACTTAAAATGCCAGCTTATTTGTAGATCTGCAAAACGCAGAATTACCAAATGATGACTTGAGAGTAATGTGTGCGAAGTGAGCAGGGGGGTTGGTTTTGTTGGTTTGATTTTTTTTCTATTATTACCCAATATGAAAGATTAAGAACACTTTAGTTGGTTATGTTTTCCCATGAAATCAATTTTTGCTACTGGTTTAACAAAAAAGCTACTCTATTTCGTTTATAAAGAGGAAAACTAAGCTAAACTAAACAGAAGTTAACTTAGTATGAGAGCTAACTGGTCCAAGCGTCACAAATTTAGTAAGGGACCCTTGCATCACTTTGGGAGGATGCAGGCTGACTGGATCAGCTCAGGGAAGAAAAGAAAAGAAATTAAAATAAAGTCATTTTTATTAAAACTACAAAAGCAGTAAAGAGAATGAAGTACAAGGGAGATAACATGAGTTAATTCACCAAGGTTTAGCTACTAAAAAATTCTGGTTTACCTAAATCTAGTCTAGTTGTTAGGACTCTCTCTGCACTCATAAGGGAAAACAGGCATCTCTTGAGTAAAATTCATCTCAATCCAGCTGCCGTCTGCTGCCAATTAAATTAAGATTTAAAAACAGTTTTTCATGTTTTAAGTTACTCCACCTCTTCAGGTAGCACTAGAATTCACGAGAACTTGCTTGCAAAATTCAACTTATCAGCCTTTGAAGCTAGAACCAATACATGCCACAAAAACAGAACATTGAGTAGCTATCCAGTGAGGTATTTTAAGAGTGGCCAATATGTCTTAAACTTTCAATATTCAAAACCCTTTTCACATAATCCTACATTAAAGAAGAGGTGTAGAGCTTAGCCATTATTTTTGTTTGAACAGCGATAGCGAGTAAGACTAAGTAAAAAAAAAGTACATTTATGCTGTATTAATCTATAGGGAGAAGTAAGTTTCCATTTCTTTCCGTGTGGTGGTAACAAAGGATTTACGAATTTTGTTTCTCTTGTTTTAGTTTTTTTGTCCCCCTTAACTAGATGCATGTTGTTGACTCAGGTCCCAGAGGCTAGGAGTAACTTCAAACACTGCTTACATAATTTAAAAAGGTCTGACATGAAGATATTTGGAAAATATAAAGACACATATAAATGCTTTATGAAGTGCTTTGACTACTGAACAACAAACTAATACAAAGGTAATGACTACCTAATGTTATAATGACTAATGTCAGGCACAGAATGTTACTATATCAAATTCATAGCATGAAAAAGACTTGCAACAGAAGACTAAAAAACAAAGTCTAGGGCACTTTATTCACAGTAGTGATGCTATTTTTCCATTTGAAGATTGTCTAGTCCTATTGTTTGCCCTGTTAATCACTTACATCATTTTCAAGCACAGCTGTGTTCACATTTTTAAAATGTGCTTGCTGTTCTATTCATATTTAAACTAATTTAGTGGGAGGGGTATTTTCCCAAAGCAAAGACTAAAGAAAATTTGGGGGATTGTGTAAACAAATTTTCATGTGCAAAATATTCAGCTTTGGCAGTAAATTATCGTCACTGGTGATTTCAGCTAATACAATGTTTCTTTGAAACAGATTAAGAATGTAGTTTGGTTTTTTTAGCTTTGCAAAATTTCAAAATTCTTTATTGTGGGCTGCAATTGACAACTATATAGGTAGAGCAATAAGAATATACCTATTGCCACAGAGGAACACATTCATGCAAAGCTTTACATANAGTTCTTTCAAGCATCCTTCTGTGACAGACAACAGTAACTCTATTTTCCAGTAATTGTAATTTTACAGCAAGCAAAAAAAAAAGTTGTATATGCTATGGCTGAAGAAATTAAATTAAAATTTAACTGACTTTCTGAGTTTTACAAAATATTATCAGATTATGAAATACAGATAAGACTAAAAGATGTAATGCAGGATCTTTGCAAGAAGATGACAAACCTTGCTTCTCCTTTACAAAGAATGTACATTTAGCAAGCATACGCACCAGAAAGGATGAGCTGAATAAGTCACTTGGGATCCACAGTAATGTTGGCTAAACTTGGGCTCACTGCTCTTTGAAAAGTCCCTGAGTCTCCTGCTAGTCTCCTGCTAGATATTCCCTTCTTTGTCCCCTTCCTTGTTCTCTCTGTGATTAGTTTGTAAAACTGCAGGTAAGAGATTGCTAAGGAGGAATGACACCTTTGTCTGTGGTGATGACTTTCACATAGTTTGGTTTAAGACAAGGAAACAGTTACCTATAGGGCAACAGTGACAGAGATATTATGGAATGAAATGTTGTTTGATTTCTACAAGAGGTTTTATTTAAGAGTGTCATATTTTATATTTGTGAAATATTGGCATAATCCTGGCATCCAAAGAAACAAACTTGCTGTCTACAGTGGTACTGAATTGGTTCTGTTAAAGAGGAAAAAACAAATCTTCCCAGGCATCACCAACTCTGGAACACCTAAGGTCCACCACATGGACCACATTCTCCCTCTGGGAGAAGACGCTGATCCCCACCTCACCACAATCTCCTTTCAGGTAGTTATAGAGAGTGATAAGGCCTCCCTTGAGCCTCCTCTTCTCCAGATTAGACAATCCCAGATCCCTCAGCTGCTGCTCATAAGACTTGTGCTCCAGAGCCCTCACCAGTTTTGTTGCCCTTCTCTGGACATGCTCCAGGGCCTCAATGTCTTTCTTGTAGTGAGAGGCCCAAAACTGAACACAGTACTCGAGGTGCAGCCTCACCAGTGCTGAGTACAGAGGGATGATCACTTCCCTGCTCCTGCTGGCAGTACTATTTCTGATGCAAGCCAGGACGCCATTGGCCTTCTTGGCCACCAGGGTACACTGCTGGCTCACGTTCAGCCAAGTGTCAACCAGCATCCCCAGATCCATTTCTTCCGTACAGTCTTCCAGCCACTCTGCCCCCAGGCTGTAGCATTTCCTGGTGTTGTTGTGGCCAAAGTGCAGGACCTGGGACTTGGTCTTGATCTTCATTCCACTGGCCCCAGTCCAGCTATCCAGCCTGTCCAGATCCCTCTAGGATCTTCCTACTCCCAGGCAAATTGACACCTCCTCCCAACTTGTTGTCATCTGCAAACTTACTGTGGGTGCACTCAATCCCATCCTCCAGGTCATCAATAAAGATACTGAACAGAACAGGCCCTAATACTGACCCCTGGGAACACCACTAGTGACCAGTAGCCAGCTGGATTTAACTCCATTCACCACCACTCTCTGGGCCTGGCCATCCAGCCAATTCTTTACCCAGCAAAGAGTATACCAGTCCAAGTCACAGCTTCTCTAGGAGAATACCGTGTGAGATAGCATGAAAGGCTTTGCTGAAGTCTAGACAGACTACGTCAACACTTTCCCTCATCCATCAAGTGGATCACTCAATCACAGAAGGAGATCAGGTTGGTCAAGCAGGACCTGCCTTTCATGAGCCCATGCTGGCTGGGCTTAATTCTCCACGTGTCCCGCACATACCATGTGCTCTCACTTAAGATGATCTGCTCCATAACCTTTCCTGGCACCAAGGTCAGGCTGATCACAGAATCACAGAATGGCCCTGGGTTGGAAGGGACCTCAAGGATCATGAACCCCCCCACCACAGGCAGGGCCACCAACCTCCACATCTAATACTAGACCAGACTGCCCAGGGCCCCATCCAGCCTGGCCTTGAACACCTCCAGGGCAAAGACTTTATTCATTCAGCCAACATTAGAACTGTATGCCTGTCCTGAAGACAGGCTCTAAGCATCAGGTACATTTAACCACTGGTAATATTGGGCTCAAAGACTTAACAGGAATTATGCAAACATGGATTTCAATACTTGTGTTCAAGGCATTCTGAAGTCATGTTATAAGAAATTTTTATAAAAATTACCTGCTATCTACATGACAGGTATTTTCTTTTGCTTGAAAAACAGCTCCACTTATGTTCTAGCTATACTCCTGTTGAAAATTAAAAAGTATATTTTATCTTACCTAGTTTGGGCAAACTTTGGGCAAAACTCTAGGTATTCATTTGTCCTTATTTTCTCAGGCCAGCACTGAAGTTACGTTCTCATTCTTCCTTTTCTTATTTTTTATTTTTATTTTTTGCAATATTAATACATTGTGAATATTAAGGAAGCTATTGCTACCTTAATATATTCCAAGATCATACCAAAATACTCTCTATGGATTAATTAAAAGAAAGATACATAAAGTTTCTATTATATAAGAACTCTTCACAACCTTGACTTTATGTAGGAGAAGACTGATAAAACTGTTCATCCAT
Organism: Pavo muticus; assembly: GCA_016647715.1. Taxonomy (NCBI): domain Eukaryota; kingdom Metazoa; phylum Chordata; class Aves; order Galliformes; family Phasianidae; genus Pavo; species Pavo muticus. The sequence continues at coordinate 3,173,735 of JACDJE010000016.1, read as the reverse complement.
TAACTTCACAATTCTCGCATAAATACAACTGTAGGAAGATGGGACTGTATTCCTATATAATCTGTAGAAAGATATCCCCCTGCAAGGAAAAAATAGACCAAATATTGTGAATTTACCAGGCTGAATATCGCCAGCCAATTGTAGTCAAGAAAGAAAACAATTAAGATTTTGTCTAAAATCAAATGTGATTTGATGAGAAGCATGTGAATGACAGCACAGTCACATCTGAATGACCTGAAGGGTGCCCAGTGCCAGGACAAGAAGGCACAAACTGGAGCACAGGAGGTTTGCTCTGAAAACCAGGCAGCACTTCTGTGCTGTGCAGGTGACAGAGCACTGGGCAGCCTATGGAGTCTCCTCCTTGGAGATCTTCAGAAGCCACCTGGACAGTATTGCTCAGGTTCACCATGCTCACGCTTTTCACCAAACCACATGAGGCATCACAAAGAATGAGGCCCTAAGGAAATAAAAGATTCCTTAGAACAAGGATATTTGTAAGGAAAAAAACTCTATAACATTTTATAAATATGATAAAGTAATTTCACATTTTAAGGTGTGAAATACTTAAGGTATAAAATGGGATAAACACAAGGTAGGACTGCTCATTAGTCACCTTCACAGCCACAACAGAGCTATACAGCAAGTTTTGTCGTCAGAGACTCAAAACTGCCATAGAGATGGACCACTGAGGTACTCAAAAGCTTTCTCTGAGTCAAATATTTTCCAAGCAAATCAGATCTTGTGTTAATGAAATGGCTCAGGCATCACTAAAAGTCCTAAACAGCTAAATTCCATGTGTAATCTCCCATTAACAGAAGATCACAGAATCACAGAATTGCAGAGGTTGGAAAGGAACTGTAGAGATCACTGAGTCTAAGCCCCCTGCTAAAGCAGTTTCCCTAGAACAGGACTGAAGAGGGGATAGGTATGGTCTTTGTATAAAATGAATAAGAGTAAAAGCCCAGGAACTTTTGTAAATTCCCTTATTTGATGATCAGATTTGAGAGATCAGTATTCATTATCTTTCACCCATTAATTTTTCTACTAAAAAAATTCTCTACTGTTAGAATATAAACAGAAAAGAAAGTTCAGATCATCTAAATAAAGATATTTCTGAAACAAAATACAGAGCATAAATTCTCTTTATCTTTTCAACTCAAGACATCCACTTTCATAGAAAATGTGAAAGAAGGAAAGATTATTTTAAAATTAGAGAGGGTAGCACAGCTTGTATATAAACATGACCCTACTGCAAGAACAGAAGAAGTCCAAAACACAATGTAAGATGCTGGATAATAAATTATGGTTCAATTTGTTTCTAATCTGCACCGAGAATTTTATGTACAGCACAAAACTGAGACCCATTCTTCATTTTGTGTTCAATGTCCTGAAAACCATTCTTGACTTGCTGAATTCATATCAGAAAAAAATATTAATAAATTGAGCAGTGTTCAAAAAGCTACTGGACTGCATTGCTTATCTTATGTTTTCTTAGCACTATTCCACTGAATATTAAAAGATTGTATCTTAATGCATATATGTAATAGTACTCGAAAGCAGTTCATGTGCCAAATCAGGTGTTGATTTTCTTGATCTTATTGTTTATGTGTACAATCTTAGCATCATGTTAATTACTAAATATTTTATCAAATTACTAAAATTACTACTAAATATTTAACCGAATTACTAATTACTAAATAATAAACCACTAATGATCACCAATCATGTCAAAACATTAAATGCATTACACATAAATGTTAAAAATTCTAAGGTTGCAAAGTAAAACATTAAACAGCTATAAAAAAGAGGTAGATGGGGCTAACTTTATAATAGACTGCATTATGGTATTATGCAATGTTTTTAAACACAGGAACAATATTCACTATGGTGCACTTAAATAGAGGAAAAAAAAGAGTCCATACAAGAGAGCTAAGAGTGTCACTGATATTTCAAGTTGTTATCTGGACATGCTGATGACTATGAATTTGTATTAAAATACAAAAGCCATGACTCAAATCAAGGGCACATGCTCTTATTAACTGTCATGCATCAGGGAAAAGAAATAAAGAGGTACACTGTGCCCAGCTGTTACGTGGATTATATTAGGTTCAAAATGGTCTTCTGACATTCAGGTCAGGAACTATGCTGATTCCTGTACCCAAGGGAATGCAGCATGCAGTCAGTTAAGTTTATCATTTGTCTGAAGGGCAGAGTCCCAGGAAGTATTACAACCTTTGATGGTGATACAAGATCTCAGTAACTTTGGAAACTCTGATATACATACGAAAAGACTGAAAAGAATAATAGTTGCTAAGCTTCAAATTAGTTCCAGGGAGAAACTAGCTGTTAGTGCAAAAGATTTGTATGCAAATGTACGGATCCATGTCAGGAATTTATCACCTAATAAGACAAGGTCTGCTGAAGGGAAGGAGAGAGCCAAAGGAAAAAGAAAGACAGAAGAAAGATTATTTGGTGTGAGAGAATTAAGGCTGGAATTTGTACATTCAGAATGGGAAGACTTTATTTACTTCCAAGTCATCATCTCTAGGCTGCCCTGGAAACTTGCCTGTCAGTGTCGACAAAAGGATGAAGACCTAATCATGCAGAACAGCTATAGTAGGTGCTCCCTTCAGATTCATACCCCAGTCCTATAGGCTTGGGGCTGAGTGGCTGGATGACTGTGGAGAGGAAAGGGACCTGGGGGTGTTGGTTGATACTCGGCTGAACATGAGCCGACAGTTTGCCCAGGTGGCCAAGAGGGCCAATGGCATCCTGGCCTGCATCAGAAATAGTACTGCCAGCAGGAGCAGGGAAGTAATCATCCCCCTGTACTCAGCACTGGTGAGGCTGCACCTCAAGTATTGTGTTCAGTTTTGGGCCCCTCACTACAAGAAAGACATTGAGGCCCTGGAGCATGTCCAGAGAAGGGCAACAAAACTGGTGAGGGGTCTGGAGCACAAGTCTTATGAGGAGTGCCTGAGGGAGCTGGGATTGTTTAGTCTGGAGAAGAGGAGGCTCAGGGGAGACCTCATTGCACTCTACAACTTCCTGAAGGGAGGCTGTGATGACGAGGGGTTTGGCCTCTTCTCCCAGGCAACAAACAGGACCCAAGGAAATGGCCACAAGTCGTGCCAGAGGAGATTTAGATTAGACATAAGGAAAAACTTTTTCTCTCAGAAAAGAATGGCCTGCCCAGGGAGGTGGTGGAGTCGCCATCCCTGGCAGTGTTCAAGAGGGATCTGGATGCGGAGCTACGAGATGTGTTTTAGTAGCTTGTGGTAGCAATGGTAATGGGAGGATGGTTGGACTAGATGATCTTGTAGGTCCTTTCCAACCTTGTGATTCTATGATTCTATGATTCTATCTGTAAGCAACTTGTTTGCTCATTCAGTGAAACGTTAAAGTAAAAAGCAATTTCAAGAGTAAAAGAAGAATTAAAAATTAATTCACTCCAGACTGGGAGAATAATTTTTCATTCTTGGCACATCTCCAGAGCTTCCACTGGGTTTGGATTAAGGATATAAAATAAAGCATATTTAATTTTTTATTCTTTACTTGTTAATAACTATGGAAAAACACATGCTGGAAATGTTCGATATTTTTCACTTTTTAGAAATAAAATATTTTTAAATATAACTAAGTTCATTTTAATTGCAATAAATGTTGGGTTTTCTTATCTTAGCACAGGTTTGCAAAGATAAGAAATTTCAATCTTTTTTCATTAGTGAGTTTTATTGGTCATGCTAGGAAACATTACTTAACCTCAAAATTGATTTTCTGTGGTGGAATTAGTTTATAGTCAAACACTCCTCCAGTATTTAATTTTCTACCTCTATTGATAGTCAGCTATGGTTTTTAAATATACACACACATTGCACATTTTTTAAGCAGGACAGTTAGAATAGTTACCAACACTTTCACAGGTGTTTTTAGGTAGCAAAAAAGTGAAATCTTTTAGTCTGTTTTTATAGGGTAGACTCACATTATTCTTTATGGTCTTACAAACTAACTCTTCTCCACATTGTGGGTAAATGGCTTTTCTTCACAAGTTGGTGTGCATGGATGACAGGAACTATAAATGGTCATCCAAAATAGTTTTGCTGCTATCTTCTACACTTATGCTAATAAATATCACTGCAGGTCAAAGTATTACCATACCCGCATGGAAAATTGATAGCCTAAGTATGTGTTTTACTTGTCCATCAGAAACAATGTGGTATTTGAGAGTGTGAGAGCTAATATCACTTTAATGAATTGAGTGTCTAGTCCATCAAAGGACTGGGGAGGATCCCTGTGTACTCAGTGATAAGAAGGTACAGGTCAAGAAGTATCAGAGCACCATCTCAAAACACCCATAACATGAACTGGACACAGCCTTGTTGATGACTGCAACTTGCATACATATTTAGTGTATGGATAAATGCATTTCCAAGCAAAAAGCAATTTTCAGATTTTTGTCATACCATGCTGAATAAAATACTGTGCATAAGAAATTTTAAAATGTATATAGAAGGAAGTCATGGCTCAGACTCATTTTTTTGGACACATGAGTATGCAGTCTGATCACCAATATACTAAGCACATTATTTTTGAAAAAATAAGTTATATTAATGACAAATATAGTATTGAGCAGATGCGGCAGCAAAGAAAGAGGGCAAAGCATCGGTAGGGTGTTACACTTACCATTGACTGGTAGGTAAGGTAACTATGCTAGCAGCTCTGGACCACGCAGCTCCAGTACTGACAAACCTCCAGAGGAAAAATTGAGCATCATTTCTTCCTACTACCTTATCTGATGCATTTAGGCTCATATTTGCCTTTCTAAAGCTTCATCATGCTCAAGGCTTACAAACATCCTTGTATTGTTTAACGTAATCAAAACTCTTACATTTTCAATTCTTACTGCCAAAGCTAGAGCAAAAATTATGGTTGCTTATGCCTAACTATATGAATTTGTATTATAAAATGCTTCTCTCCATTTTGTTATAGATTTTGAGGGAAGTGGTGGTCTTATTATATTTGGACCTTGAGTAAAATGAAATATGCTAAAAAGTGAACAAGAAAGTACCTCTCACAGTCTTTAGCTAAAAATGGGATAAGTAAACAATAAACATTTTAAAAATGCAGTGTTTTTATCTTCTGAAGCCTTGGTTGTTGCCTAGCTGACTAATAGAACTGTCTCAGCAATGGCTTCGTAAATACATACTCACAGATCTCTATATTATGGGAGAAGTATTAAAATATTCTAACAGATTAGACACAGTTATTGTACTTACAAACTTATAAAGGTTGTCTGCTTGCATGCAAGAGGCCACTTCTGAAGCTGATGTTAAAAAATGCTAGTTTTGAACAGATTTGAATCATCTATTTAAAGGGAAATCTAATTTATATTCCATTAAGTCACTGTGTGAATCATTTGTGATAAGGAAGAACCTACAGAAATGCATGTTTGATGCTAAATCTCAGTGACTGTCTCTGCAATGCACAAGAAATGCAGAAGACAACAGGCTGAGTTTGTCTGAAATTCCCTCTGCTGAGCCTATTTTTCTCTTCTAAAAACAGACAACAGCTAGAGTCTGGAGAGAGACTTGATCCCTGGGGACTAAGGATGCACTTCCCATCACCTCCGTGCCCAGACAGGCATATGTGCATGCACACAGATGAGAAAAATTATCCTTTTCAAAACTACAAATTAAAATTAATTGGAACACATTTTGCCATTGAAAAACTAAGAGCGAGGTAAAGGAGAGTGATATTATTTACTTGGGATTTTAATTACTTTTTTCTTTTTTATGATCAAAGAAAGAAATTAGCTATTGTTGATTATAGTATTGATTATGCTGTTGAGGGAATTGTTCCAAAACTGGCGTGTATTTTATCAAACAGAAGAATATATTCTCTCTTTTTCTTTTTAATAAGAGGTAAATTGCTGCAAAGTCATAAGTTTAATATGACTCATAAGCAGAATTATTAATGCTGGTAAATTGGATAAGAAACCTTAGGATATGGAATAGTAATTACTTTCTCAAGAACTCCCCACTCACCTCGACATGCGCTGATAATATGGCCTATACATTTATTTATGAAGTCTGTGTTTTAATGGGTGGGTACTTCAGACTTTGATTGCAGGTACTGTATGAATATTCCATTTTCCTTCCCATTTAGAAATGTGTATTTTTTACTACAAATACTTCAAAGATTTATAAATAAATAAGAAGAAGAAATAACATTTACAAATGAGCGTGGGCATTTCTCCTTTGTAAGCAGATAAAATAAGAGATCAGACATTTCTCAATGAAAGCAGTGGATTATTTGGCAGCTAGTTGCCAAGGACAAAAAATGACAGCAATCTGGGGTAGGTCACAGATTCACTGGATGTAAACAATGCTGTTTTAAAATCCCTTGCATTCTCCATTGCATTCTCTCTTTCTTTGTATCTCTTTAATATTTTAAATCTTATTGTATTGTCTTTTTAGTATTGTCTATATACTCCTCACAGTCTGGAATCATAGGATCATAGAATTGCTCAGGTTGGAAAAGACCCTAAAGATCATCAAGTCCAATCACAACCTTACCATACTACCCTAACTCTAACAACCCATTGCTAAATGGACCTCTCTTTCACTATCTGTAAAATGTCCTTGAAGGTTTAGCTGTACATTCTGTCTTTCAGTTTTTGGTGACAAAAAAGACATCTCATAATTATATGATTTCCTCATTTTAATTTTATTTTTTCCTATTCCCACTGGCACACACCCATGTGATTTTTTGTAATTGTGAATTAGACTGTAGGTAAACAAGAAATTTAGATTGTTGAGCAAAATCATCATTTTTTTACGGGCATTTTTTTCTGCCTTTTCTCTTCTCTGTGTTGGACAGAGCTCTTATAGAGAGAGATGGCACCTAATCTTTCCATCTATTTCACATAAACATTCTGCCCAAATTTTACACAAGGTAACTGAGACAGAAAAATAAAAGATCTGCCTTATTTCACCAATTGATTCAGCAGAAGATCCAGGAAGTGGAATTCACAAGATCTGAGTTCCAACAGGGATACCAGAGATGTACTGTTCTGGGTACGTAGAGTGTACTATCTCCCCCAAAATTTGCATTTTGAATTTGAAGTATTAGACTTTTGTTTTAGAAATCAAACAGAACTCATTTTTTTCGGCTATATTAATAAGAACGGAAAGTGAAACGATACACAAAAATCTAGATGTGGCAATGTTCATATGCTAACCTACAGTTCAAGAAAAAAATGTTAATTGGGCCCTCAGGAAGCTTATATGCCCTCAAAGGAGCAGAAATATCCTCATATAAATATCAGAAGATAAATAGCAAGTGGAATTTTACAGAAAATACAAATGCAAAGCTGAAATACAACCAAACAAGAAAAAGGTCAACAGGACAGCTGCTAGTACAAGGGCAGAGTATGGTCTCTTGTTAAAAACATCAAGCAATTAGCAAAATTAGCTAGCAAGTTAAATAAATAAAAATGAAGGCACTGACATTAAGTCTATCTCTCAAAAATGCCTTAAAATTCTTACCTAAGCGAATTTCTATAAGCATTCAAGAAACAGCAAATGGGGAAATACAAGTAACAAAGTATACTCAATCTACATCTAATACAGAAAACCTACGAAACTACAGTGTACACACTATATATGAAAGTAATGAAGTAGTCTTAAAAGGGCAAAGAGACTATTCACGTTTTAAGATGTTTAGGTGAAACTGAAATTTTAATATGAAGGCAAATTTTTAAGCAGGGATGACTGGGAATAACTACTGAGATAGAAAGGAAAGCAACAAAAGAAAAGTTTGTGATTGAGCGAAGTTTGATGGAAAGTGCTGGATCCTGTCAAGAGTGTAATGCTCCAGTAGAGCAATAACCTCCTGCTAAGACAGAAAGAAAGTAATTACTGAATGTTTACTCTAAAATAAACATTCTAGCATCAAGATGTTAGGACAAAATCAAGCAGATTTTTTTCCATGGCATTTCTTTTTAAATACTGCTTTGATTGAAAGCAATATATATTTTTTTTTTCCATTTTTGATTTTCCTCTCTCTCCCCAGCTTTTTCCCTGGTCTCCCTTTGCACTACACTTGCTTCTTTCAATGAAAGAGAGCAGGAAGGGAGAACAGAGAAAACAGAAAGAAGGAAAGAGGGAAAGAAAGAAGGAAAGAGGGACACAGTCTGATTTTTTAAAAATATGATTCATTTGTAACAAAACAGAGAAAATCAACATTAATTAAAACAAATATATATATATATATATATATATTTGAAAACTTTTCATTATGCTATTTGCTAATCTTTCAGTTCTTGACCTAAATATTTGGTAACAAAACCAAATCTTCTGGTAACCTTTTGGGTAAGAATAAAGGAGTACCTGGAATACATCCTGGTATCTACTGTGTTTTGACACAGTTACAATGTCTTAAATAACTTAGAAAATACAGTTAAAGGACCATATAGACTTGTGCAGAATTTCTAGCGTGTCTGTTTAATCCCATGCTATGTTAACTGACAAAAGCCAGATATGCTAGAAATTCTGCACAGAGCTATTGACGACAGTGATGACATACTAGCTGACTTTGGTCGAATCTCAAATCTCATAGAGTAAAGCCTCCAAAGACTTTCCTCTGTGGAGTCCATCTTGGATTAGTCCAGAATTCACACGTAGCAACAAAAATACTTTCTGGCAGAGAGCCTTGAAATGTGCAAAATGTACTAGACATACTTTTACAGGTTCTAGCATTCATTTACTTTATTAACAGCCACAGAAATAGAGAAAGTGATATAAAAAAGGAAATAAATCAGCTCATGGAATTGTGAAGTTCAATAATTTTTGCCTACACCTCAATAATGCTTAGAGTGTCCCAGTGATTATTTCTTCTTTTATGTCCGTAAGCATGGTCTTCATATTTAGTAGCTCCAAAGGAATTCCACCTGGGAAACAGCAGTGGAGAGTCTACATCACTGCGAGTATTAACATATTTTACTCTTAGCTTTGCAGGACTTTTTTTCAGGACACTGCAAATGTCTGGACCTCAGATAGCTCTGCAGAGAGGGACTAGTTAACAAACATAATTATGCGATCCATTCTTGTACTGTTATATGTGGGCCATTTTTTCTTTCAAATCTTAAATCAGAAGCTAGTAGAAATTGATAATGAGTTCATTTACATTTCAATAGACTCATATGCTTTGCAGCTGTTGATAATTTGTAGGCGTAAATTTTACCCAGCTAACTAAGTCCTACTGGAAGGGTTCAGTCAATCCACATTCTTCAAGAAAAGCTTTATTTTTAAATGAAAAAATCTTAGTTTTCAAGTTGTCCCTGGTTGGATTCCAGTTGCCAAGAACTAGACAAACATGCGTTGTTTCATCATTGTGACATTTGGACTGTTTCAGCACTGTGAAGGAAGCCTCGTGAACATGTTGCAATTAGTAAAACATCTCAGCCAAATCCTCTGAGACCACATATATGATGATCTTCCTATTGGAATCAAGGTAGTGCATTACTGTCAGCGTTGCTCCTATCAAGCATTGGAGTTTCTGTAGCACCTGTTTCTGTAGTTGAAGACACAGAGACATGTGGATGTGGAATGAAGGGACATGGTTTAGTGATGGGACTTGATAGGTCAGGTTGATGGCTGGACTTGATGATCTTAAAGATCTTTTCCAATCCAGATGATTCCATGATTCTATGCTCCCTCTATACATGTGCTTCTACTGTGTGGATGGAATTGTCCTACCCCACCAAGATGCTGAGGGATGAAAAAGATGTAACAAAAAGGGAAAAGAAGGAGTCAAATGGAAGTGTCAAACAAAAGCTGAGGAGTAAAGAGAGAAGCAGGCTATTGTATATAATGAACTCTTGAGTAAAACTTACCAGCTCAGCTGATTCTCCTTCACCAGCAAAGAAGGAGGTCAAAATGAATTTCAAATGCAAGCTCTAAGAGAAAAAAATTTACAACATCCAGAGATCTTCACAGAATCACAGAATCACAGAATCACTAAGGTTGGAAAAGACCTATAAGATCATCCAGTCCAACCATCCACCTATCACCAATGGTTCTCGCTAAACCATATCCCTCAACACAACATCCAAATGTTCCTTGAACACCTCCAGGGTCGGTGACTCCACTACCTCCCTGGGCAGCCCATTCCAGTGCCTGACCACTCTTTCAGAGAAGTAGTATTTCCTAATATCCAGCCTGAATCTTCCCTGGCGCTGCTTGAAACCATTCCCTCTAGTCCTATCACCAGTTACACGAGAGAAGAGGCCGACCCCCAGCTCACTACAACCTCCCTTCAGGTAGTTATAGAGAGCAATAAGGTCTCCCCTGAGCCTCCTCTTCTCCAGACTGAACAATCCCAGCTCCCTCAGCCACTCCTCATAAGGCCTGTGCTCCAGACCCCTCACCAGTTTTGTTGCCCTTCTTTGAACATGCTCCAGGGCTTCAATGTCTTTCTTGCAGTGAGGGGCCCAGAACTGGACACAGTACTCAAGGTGCGGCCTCACCAGAGCTGAGTACAGGGGGACAATTACTTCCCTGCTCCTGCTGGTCACACTACTTCTGATACAAGCCAGGATGCCATTGGCCTTCTTGGCCACCCAGGCACACTGCTGGCTCATGTTCAGCCGAGTGCCAACCAACACCCCCAGGTCCATTTCCTCTACACAGTCTTCTAGCCACTCCGCCCCAAGCCTGTAGCGTTGCTTGGGGTTGCTGTGGCCAAAGCGTAGGACCCGACATTTGGTCTTATTAAACCTCATCCCATTGGCTTCAGCCCAGCTATCCAGCCTGTCCAGATCCCTCTGTAGGGCCTCGCTACCCCCAGGCAGATCGACACTTCCAGCCAACTTGGTGTCATCTGCAAACTTACTGAGGGTGCACTCAAAGCCCTCATCCAGGTCATCAATAAAGATATTGAAGAGGACAGGCCCCAGCACCGACCCCTGGGGAACACCACTCGTGACCGGTCGCCAGCTGGATTTAGCTCCATTGACCACCACTCTCTGGGCCCGGCCCTCCAGCCAGTTCCTTACCCAGCCAAGAGTGTACCTGTCCAAGCCACGGACTGCCAGCTTCTGCAGGAGAATACTGTGGGAGACAGTGTCAAAGGCTTTGCAGAAGTCTAGGTAGACTACATCAACAGCCTTTCCCTCATCCACCAGGCAGGTCACTAGATCATAGAAGGAGATCAGGTTGGTCAAGCAGGACAAGAGATCCTAGGCAGATGGTGGTAGCCACTGAAATAAATTCTCTAGATATCCTGGTCACAAGGGAGCAGAAGAAGTCCTTAAGTCTCATATAGGAGGAAGAGCAGACAAATCCTCTCTCCAGGAAGACTCTGAGCACTGTGCACATGGTTCCACTCGGCAGCAGCACCCTACATATCATTGTGAGAAATAGGGCTGAATCTCCCTTGAAAAGTTCATCGTTTTGAGTCTCATATTTGGGCAGCACTATATTACTAATCTGTACAAAGACTGGTTCAGCATGAGTGCAAACTACCTTTTATAACATGAGAAGTAAGCAACTTAATGTCCTTCAGAACATAGAGAACAAGTATCTGCAATGAACAACGCCTATCAAGCAGATGCATATTAAATCACTTTTCAAAAATGTGTGACTGAGCCCTGCTGATGATACGTTCTCCATCCCTCCTTTTTTCTCACATTGAACTATGCACATGAAATAAGAACAACATGACTGAGACATAAAAAACAGTGAATGTGATGAAGACTGGGAACGGGAAAAACATATAACCATTTCTTATAATATGAGATCTGGAGGATAATCAGAAGAAAGCAAAATAATGTAGAGTTTCTCCATACAGCAATAAGTCAGTTATGGACCTCATTGCCTTAGGATGCTGTGAAAGCTAAAAGGACTAAGAAAAGAAAAAATAAAAAATGGAACACTGAAAAGAATGGAAGAAATCAGTCACAACCACATGTGTATACAACATCTTCATCAAAACCAACAAGCTGTCATGTTCAAGAGGAATTATCTTATACTAATATAAGAGTATACTAGTCCTGCTGTTATAATCTTGTCCAGATTGCCCGTTGCACACACACACACAGACGGGAGATGAGCTACATAGCAAGGCAGATGTGTAGTTTCACCTAGTACAGTAGTCCTGTTCAGATGCTACTGCCTTCTCTCCTCTCTCATTTGACAACATTCTGTAGCAGCACCAGCCAGCTTTACCTCTTCAAGGGGGCACATCTTCTCGTGTGGGAGTCAGTCATCTGTATGGCACACCACAGTGATGCCAGCACTGCATTTACAAGCTCTGCTGATCAGTGCAGCAAAACTGGCTCTGAATACTCCTGCAGCCAGAACACAGTGCTGCTTATCTCCATTTTTAGCAAGTACACAGTGAAAATACACATACATCTAGTCTATCAGGGTATATTCAACACTCTCTCTGAAAGGGCAGGATGTTTACTAACTGGTTATTTCAGCTAAAGAAAAGAGGCCCATAAGTGAGTTTCATCAACAATATCAGAAAATTAAAATCTATATTTCCCAAGAAGCTCAGAATGCAACCCTGCAGCTCTCATCTGTCTGATAGGTAGCAAAAGACCAGCTACAGCAGCAAGTCTTCCTTCATTATCACAGCCATACAGGTCTGCACAGAGGAGTCCAAGGCTAAGAGACATCCCTGTAGCCGTCTTCAGTGCTTGAAGGAGTAGAGTTGTTCCTTCTCTGACTGTTTGCACTCTCCCTAGAAATTAATCCTTTTAACAACTAAGCAACAAGAAGCTGTAACTTGAACTATAAAGATGAAATGGGATCGTGCTGAAAAGAAAGGAGTACGTAACACTTCATGTACTTGATTCCAGGCCTAGTAGGCAATAAATAAATATTCTTAAATCTCTCTTTTCTCCTTACATCATGTAGTAATTTTCTGCAAACACATGTATATACATACATGACCTAAATGATATTCTTCTTTGTCTAAATGTAGAAGTGAATTACTGGTAATCAAATGTATTTCAGATTAAAATATGCAAACTGTTACTATATATACATGTATGTATATCATCTATAGGTATATATTTTTAAATAGACTGCAGTGAAAAAGTTTTGCTTGATACAGACCTATGGTTTGGCAAACACTGATGTCATGCTGTTCTCAAGCAAGCTGGTACAAGAAGTATTTCTAAGGATAAAATACATTCCTTGCAGTCCAAATGACTAGGGGGTTTAAGGTAAAAGATGCGTGTAATTCGTTCTCACTTTGGTTACCTACCTCCATCTAGTGACCAGAAATGGTATATCAATTAACTCTACTACAATCCGTGACTTCAATTGTATATGTGGACAAAGATAAGAAAACTCACAACCCTGCTCAAACAGTGCTCCCACACAAACAGAACAGACTGTCTCCAGCATTTTCGAAGAAATCGAAGTGCTGCTAATTTCTTACTCGGTGTACTGCCTTTCCACCATTAATTTCTTTCCTCTAAGCTTGAGGAAAAACCTGTAAGCTGAACTGAGGATTTTGGTGTCCTTAGTTTTCAGTGAAGTGCCGACAGATGTGGCAGAGCTCTTCCCTCTGTCTCTCCCCATGTCTTGTGTCTGTGAAGCAGGCTCAGATGTACTTTGTCAGACAAATTTAATGCCTGGCTTGCAGAAACACTTGAGGTGGACTCTGTTCCCTGTAGGTGTTTGCTGAGGTGTTATCCAGTTTCTAGACATTTCTTTGATTTTATGGCATGAATAGGGCCTGCTCAGGAATGGTAATACACTGTTGGTTGCCCACCAACTGTAAGCGAGGTCCTGTCTGCTGCTGCTTTGTCCCTCTTTTTCTTTTGAACCTGATCTTCTTGCACGTTCTGGGGTTGCTTGGCCCTGATCATTGGAGCTGCTGGTTTTGGTTCTCTGAAGCTGTGGTTTAACTTGACAGGTAGTTTAGTCCCATGCAGTTGTTGGCTCACTCCCCTGCTTCCAGCATCTTGGGCTCACCCCTCACTGGCAGGGCTGTAAGGAAAACTGTATGTTTTTGGCTCTGTGTAGCACTGCTCACCAACAACTAGAAACGCTGGTGTTATTGACATCATTTTTCTCCTAAAGCCAAACCATAGCATCTTCTCAGATGTGCTGAAGAAAATCAATTCTGTCCCAGCTGAAACTAAGACACACATTATAGACACCTAAGCTCCACCTGAAGTTGTACAGTCTCAGTTATAGAATTACATCATATAAGGTAAAATAAAAATAAAAATAAAAATGAGGGAGAATGAGGAATAGTGGTTTTCTTATCCTGACTGATTGATATCCATTTCACAAATGTACCACTGCAATTTTATTTTATGGTATTTACCCACAGACATAGCCCTCAGACAAGCAAAGCAGAAATAAATGGTACTAAGTCTGAGAAAACAAAGAACCACCCCACTGCTAGATTTAATTTGATCCAACATCAAATGTACTCATAATACCCTGATGAGCGTTTGATCTCAGAGTCTTAGAAACAGAGCTAATCAGTGTAATTATCAAACTCTGTTGTGCCTTTTCTCATGTCCAGATTAAAAAATTCTTCAATATAGGTAACACAGGTTATTATGTAAACAGTTAGTGCTACTACTTTGAACTGTTGTCACTGTTGAAATAGACCTTAACAACTGCAGTTTTCCCCATGAATACCAGTGGATTGCTTTCCCTAGAGAACAGCTTGGGGAAGATATACTTTGTCCCTTCAGAAATGGAAGATGTTTGGTTTAGCACTTTCTCCCTTCAAGTATAGGCCAGACTGCCTCATTTTCATTAGCGTGTTGGCTCTTTGCCATGGGAAAGAAAAGGCTGGTGGCACACTGATGTTCCAATTAAGCAGAGGTTGCCACCAGCCCATACAGCTGAAACGGAACTGAGGAGTGAGGCTGTTTCTGGATGTGAAAGGGTTGCTCCAGAGATCTGAAGACCATCCACTCGCCACATTTTTCTGAATGTCGAGGTATAAAAATGTGCCCATATGTTCATGCAAAGTATAGCACTGGTCAGTTCTCACACAGTTTTGGACTGTATTCCTGGAAATAAACGGACCAAAACAACGGCAAAGTTTTGTCATATACGTACCCTGTACATTAAGGAGTCCTGTACGAGCAGAAATACAGGAGTGACTCAGCTCATGAACATGTGGCTCTGCACATGGCTTTTTATCTCCTGTGGACTTGTGGTTGTCCTTGCCCTGGGTTAGAAAGAAAGGTCAATTGCCAAGTTTGTAAAACTGCAAAATGACTGTCAGAGACCCTGGGGAGATTCTGCACATGAAGGACAAGCGGGGCTGAGCAAGTAGGAAAACAAAACAGAAACTCCTTCCATCTCAAGGCAAACACTCCAGGAGAGACTTGTGGAGACCCACCCCTCCAGCAGGCTCTCACAGGAGGAAGTTTTAAGATGTTCACTGTGGAATTATTGGCAGATTTTTATTCCACAGAAGTGTGGAACAAAATGGAAGGGAGGAAGAATCTGATGGCAGCTTGGAAACCTAAATATATATATTTTAAACCAGACTATTATTCATTTGCAGGAGTGATGTTCCTTCCAATTCCCTTAATGAAAATATTTTTATTACATCGGGTCTCTTTGGAGTTTTTTTGAACAGAAGAAAAGTATCTGGCTTGGCCATGAGTGCTTCCAAGTGAATCTAAATTGTGATGGGAGCTTTCTGTTATCTACACTTCTATTTACGTACTGGCAATAACATGTATACTCCCAGAAGAGAATTATGGCAGAAAGGACCATATGGGAAAACAGCAAATTCCAGGGAAAAGCGTGAATCCACAGGATACATCTGAATGAGTAGTTTTGTATTTGATCTTTATTTGATCCTTATTATGCTCAAAGATGTGTGAAAATTCTAGACAATCCAGAATTCTCTTGGCAAAATATGCTCAGGCTGAATAGCCTTTCTTTTGACAAAAATACGAAATAAAACAGCATCCATAAATGGGTTCTCGATCCACCTGTTCCAAGAGCATGGTTTGAGACAACCACACATACAGCTCATTGATGATCCATACCCCCTTTTTTGAGAGATGTGCCTTTGCATATCTGGGAAACATGCAGATGCAGACAACTTAAGGATGGAAAAATGACAGACCAACAGAAAAAGGCTGTTGTCAGCTTTGTGCAACAGAACTTACTCCAAATTTTGAATATCAGAACCACCGTACGTGGCAGAAGCCTGAGTGAGTGAGCAGTGCTTCCCTGGTTAGCACCACTTGCTATAAAAGCCACAGATGTGCTGGGGGCTTCCCAGTGAATACACAACAAATCAATAACTGCATAGAAACAAGCAAGCATGGAACTGTATAATTTTATTCTACAGATCAATCTGTGAACTGATCTGTGAACAGATGGAAAGGAAGCTGTTTACAATGGTGTAGCAAAGTGATTACTATAATCAGTACCACGAATTCAGTAGACAGATACCTTAGACAGTTTGTTTACTAATTCAAATAAGATCAGCGCTGCTATAAATGTGTGCCATGTGGCAGTCTGTAAGCTCTGCTTCAGACATGATATCATAGAACTTCTGCCAAAAGCAAGGAGGTGTTTTGGATCCAGTTCCTTGACTTTTGATTCTTTACCAGTGCAGTAAAGAGAGTATGATTTCAGAATGAGTTAGCAGTTCCTATATTCATTCTTAAAATATGAAATTGCTGATAGGACAAAGTTTTAAAAACTATATTCATATTGATACCACTAAAACAAATTTCTACAGATTTCCATTTAGTTTTTATACATTCTACTTCCTAATCTTTTGGCTTTTATATTTATTACACTTTATACTTATTTATTTTATAATTTTTTCAATACATACATTTTAAATTTTACTTAGGATTGATTTTATCTGTAGCAGTATAACTCTGGGTAGTGAGATCCCCAGAATGGTTTGCATTATGACAAAACTGAATTATGAGATGCTAATCAGTGAGAGAACAGATATCTGACTATAGGTAAGCTATTAATTTAAGTAAATTATGGGATTAATAAGTAATGAAATTGTGCCCTTGTGGGATTTATCTCTTCTCCATTCTATAGTGTATCACTTGAAAATCTTTTGATTTTGATCTACCTTAATGCTGTGCTTGGCTTTTGTTTTTCAGAAGTCATCACAGCAGATGCGATGGTTTATACGATACAGAGTGTACCACCGAGAGCATTTTACTATTGGTAAGAGATGCTACCACACTTTTCCCAAATCCTGATGTAGAAGTGCATAATTTTCTTTTCAAGGTATTCTGATCAAATTCCTGAGTTCACTTCAGATGAAACAAGAATATCAAACAAAATACCATAAATATCTGCTTTTCCACAGGGAGTCTGAAGGTTGCATTAGGGGTTGTAAGAGAGACAATGAAGAAGAGAAAGAAAATAGTCTGTGGTTTAAAATGAACCAGGAGCAGTCACGGAGCAATATGTGGCACAAAAAGCAGTATGTCAAAAGGGGGCAGAAGAAGAAATGCCAACAGAAGCACTCTTATACTAAATATCCCCCTAGCACAGAGAGAAAAAGCAAAGGCTGAACTTGACAAGGCTGAAAATAAATTTGACAACCTCAGACAAGAAATGCAAAGTGACCTCAGCTACACTGATTTGAGTAAGCACTGGTAGAAAAATGGCCAGAAGAAAAAAATGTGGGTTCTTTCGAGTATAAAATTTTCCTAGGACAATAGAAACTGTGTAGTTTATAATGAAAGAGCTCTGAATGGGTCTAACATCCATACTGAATCTCCTTACACGTGAACTTGCAGCGATTTCACTGGACAGGTTTCTTAAATAGCACCATGAGCTGTGTTTTTTCTTTTTAAGCCACAGAAACACTGAAGAGTTTCTTCTCTGCATGTTACTGATGTAGATTGGTAACAAACCCATTGCGAAGTCCCATTGGATCTTAGAGACCTTTGGTGACAAAGGGCTTCATTTTTCTCAAGTTGTCAGCAAATAGATCAGCTTCGGGGTAGCTGGGAGCACCACTGCTGCTGTCACACTCTCTGGACGTTACTGGACTTCAAAAAGATTTGAAATCACAACTTCTGTTCCACTTCCATATAACAAGAACTCTTAAGTGGTTTTTATGCTGGGGAAATTTCTGGCTCACTGTTTTAATTTAATCATTAGAAATCTGCAAAAATGAAAGAGCCATTGATATCATTAGCTTTGTTCAATTTTCCGCCACAGTAGTGAGACCTCACCTTTAATCATTCATTATACTCTGCCTATTCAGAATCTGTGGATGCTGTGCCATTGCAATTAAGTTTTTTCCTCAAGTGACCTGCATTACTAAAAATGCATAAAAGAAAAAATCAATTAATATTCCATCTTGCATGTGGTACTTGTTCTTTGGGGAAAAAAGGAAGAGTGCAGATGTTGCATACTGTGCAAGCATTTCAAACTTAATGAGAATTCAGCAGCATTTCAGAAGTAATTCTGCCTTTTCTTCGATAAAAACCCACGAGTATTTGCTTTGGGTCCCTATGAAAAAGAAACCTGAAGTACTTTTCAGCACTCGACAATAACTGATGTTTTAGAAATCCTGTAGACTGCTTTCTATGGTAACTTTACATTATTTATATGTATCAAATGTACCATTAGTTGAAGGTTTTGGCCATGGTGTCAGCGTTCCTTTGTTTTATTCATTCAGTTCTGAATGGGAATGAGTTTCAGTGTGTTTCCCATTAAGAAAGCTGTTTTTGGTGATTTAAATAAACTTTCAATTGTATTCTACTTTATAATTACACAACTATACATTGATCACAATTGAAGATCACAATTGAGAGTGTCCAGCTCTTAGATTTTTGATTATGAATGCTTTAAAAACGATACCTTGCAGATGACTGGCATAAAATAATGCCTTTGGGTGTCCTGGGCAGTCTTCTCCATGGCCCTAACAGACCTTTTCTACCAAAAAAAAAGCAACAACAACTAAATGCTCCATCAAGCCTCATTTTTCTTTTTGGAGGATGAAGAGGAGAGAAAAAACTTTAGATATGAGGGGAGAAGGAGGAGAAATCTACTACTTCAGCTCTGTGTCTGGAGCATCAAATCATGAAAGATGTTCTCTACTGATGTGAACATAATATCTTGATTTTGAGAGGAAATGTATCAGTGGTTCAAAGTAAAAAACAGACTGTTTTGTGTATGGGTGTTTGCACAGTTCCTATAAGACATACCGCATTTTGCTGCTGCTAATAACAGTATTTTCTACTAAAAATAAAAACGGTGTTCTGCTGTTCTGGCAAACTCTCGAGCTTCTTAGAACAGAGGCTGGGGAGTTTATTGGGTGGGAAGTTTGCTACGATACTAAAAAGAAAATATCTATCTATCTTAGTTCCAAGAGCTTTGTCCAAAACTATTTACTATACATTTTACATACTGATAAACATACTTGTAAATTAAATATTCTTGTAATTTTTTCAATGTTTCTTTTTATTTGTACCATTTGGGCCCCAAATATCCAAGACATCTCTTTTCAACTTCACAGATTAGTGTGTCAGTACTGCTCATTTTCAACTTCTGCAGAGATCTCTGTTGCTGTTAACGTATTGGAAATTGCATCTGCTGTGAAGAGGGACTTGCTGGCAGATCAAAAAGCAGAAGAAATTTGCAAGTAAGGATTACTTCAGCTGTAACAATCTCATCAATCCCTGTAACAATCCCTGCTGCCATTCTCACTCTCCTGTGTTTCTGTTAGAAAACCGAGAGCAAACTACACCCATCGTTAGTAATTTCTCAAAACAAATAGCTGTTTCATAATGACATTTGAACATAAAAATCGAGTGCTGCAACCAATGGAATGGGAATGCCAGTACAATGAAACATCCAATCTGCCTGTGACATACATTTCTGATCTGGGGGCCAAATTCTACGTGTCAAGAACTATGTTACTGTCTAATACACATTTTCATTTAAGAGGAAAAAATAGAATCTTTTGCTTGTATTCCATAAACTAAATTTTCCAAGCATAAAACATTATTTGACCTCAATTTGTTTTAAAGACTGCTGTCAGACTGGTTATATATTGGAAGCTTCTGTCTTGTAAGAAGTGATATTTCTTTTTAAAAGATAATGACTTGCTATAACTAATTACTGTTATCTAATACAAGCCATCATTCTTCAGGTCATGAGCCAATGAAATCACTTTGAATAGGAATAAATGTTCCCTACTGAGTCCACATTTCCTTCTTCTAAAAAATTCAGATCTTGTTCTTTGTTTGAGATAGTGCAGCAAATGGAGACATCCTGTGTGAAAAAAAAAGCCATCTCCTAAACAAATGTGACTGATGAGAATCTCAGAATTCGTATGTGTGCTTTATACCAATCTCTCTTTAGCTTACTTGATACAATTAATTCCTAAGTGCAATTAACTCCTGTATTTATTTGCTTTAAATAGTAAATGTATTTTTGATCATTATAAAATGGAGAACAAGGTCACCTGATTTATCTTCTTTGTACCATCCATACTTCTGTAACAATTCAGATCGAGAGTTGAAAATCAAAATTGCATAGTTATTTTTATCTGCAATATTAATGAAACAAGTGAAAAATCCTTTCTGGTTGCCCATGTTAATTCTGTTTTCTGTGATATTTCTTCAAAGAACTACTACACCTCAACTGTTTCTTCCCTCTGGGCCGCTTGTACCTAAATCAATCCTCTCTTTGATCTGTTTGAGAGGAGATATGGAACACTCCATGTAGTTAATTGTATATACATCTCTTGGATAAAATAGAAGAAAACATTAAATAACCATATATATAAACATTAACAAATACACAAGTTTTTATTTACATATATCTATATGCAGCATGCCTCAAAACATATGTTGCTTGAAGATATGCAGAAACTTAGGAACTTTTCATAAGAATAAGTATTTTCTTATTCTTGAAAGTCAAACAGAATTTTGAAAAATTTAGGTTACAACTACAGTTCTATCCACAACATATGATCCTCCTCTGGCAACATATTAAAGGCGAAACACTATGAAAACGTGGAGACAAAATTGAGCTCTGATGGCAAAACTGATAGCCTAAGAACATTTTTCAGTCACATGCAGAAAGAATGCACCCACCTTCTCCACCAGCTGTGGGAAAACATAGAGAAAATAGGAACCATGCTAATCACATGTGAGACAGTGAACATATACACAGATCTTACACATGCACATAAGCTGCTCTTCATAAATTTCCACGGAGGGAACTGAACTACGGAGAAGATCCATCTGGTAGTGGATATTTCCAACTCAAAATACAGGATTTGTCTTCAAAATTTGATTGATACCATTGGCACTCCTGCTTATCAGGGTCTTATTAATAAACATCTGAAAGGATCAGAATATGACATTTACGACAAAGTTACTCCTCAGTGAGTCATTCTGCCAGTGACTTTTTATTTCAGCCTGTCTAAAACGTCCCCTCCCCATGTTGCAGAAACAGAAACGAGGAATCATCTGACTTTCCTGTTATTATGATGTTGACTTTCATTGAACAGAAGTCTCAGTCAGTGATTACAGTCCTTTTTTACTGGGCATTTACTCAGTGTAATATACTAAGACGTAATTTTTCTCATCTCTCTCAGGATAAATTATACTTTTTTTCATTACAGTGTTCTTTGGTATTCAGTTGCCTTTACAGCATTTAATGCAGTAACACGGGAAAAACAAACATGAAAGTGCTATCAAAGACCGAAGTGTTTCCATCCATTCCGGAAGTACAGTGAGCATATTCTGTTGTCGTTCTTTGCCTTGCAAGACATCACCTCACTTATTCAATCACCAGGATTAAAGGCTATTAAATTGTCATCTTAATTCTTTTTCTTTTCATTATCTATATCTTATGGCATAAAAATATTATTCTGAACATTAAATACAATTCCTTCTTTGTTGCCAGAGCCGTGCAATTATGCATATATAATGTTCTTCAAGCTGTGCTCATTTTTAATTCCCCAGAAACTCATAAAAACATCTGTAGAATTAATAACTTATTCATATTACACAGAAAGAAGGAAGAAAGGGAAGAAGGGAAGAAGGGAAGAAGAGAAGAAGGGAAGAAAATCTCCATTGATTACATTCACTAAAGTGCTGGCTGTGAAGTTTTGAAGAAACATGATTTTCCTCTTGAGATCTTTTACAAACTATCCTTTTTGCTTCCCAAGTAACCATTAATACACACACACACCCCTTTTTCTCTTTTCTCACAGACACACACTTCTTTTTCTCTTTTCTCTATTTTTTTTTCTTTCGCTCATCTCTTCTTAATCCTTTATTTATTTCTTTTTCTTCTATTCTTTCAGAATAACTTTCACGGATCAGATTCTACCCTAACTTAAACTTTGGGTGACCCTATTGCCTTTTAATCAGGATACAGAGCGTGAGCATCACAATTCCCCAAACCCTGCAGGGAACAGCCTGCACTGCAAGTTGACTTGCACTGAATAAAATTGAGCTGCTGGAGAGAAGGTGAAAGAGAAAAGCACAAATAACCCCTTTCTTTCATTCTGCATCAAATGCTTCTGTCTCAGATTCTAGTCTGAAGATTATCATTAAATATCTCATTATGTATTTTGGTCTGGATGCAGCAAGCATTTAGATACCAGCTTAATCTTAAGCATAGAGTTATTCATCAGAGTGCTTTACCTAAATGGATTCCCTGCTGTCCTGCTCTTGCATAAACATTCTTAATCAGTTGAGGTGAATTATAAGTGTACTGCAGGTACTGGCTGAGATTCTATACACTTAACTTTTTGGGAACAGATGTTTCTTATCACAGTTTAATGGAAAAATACAAAATAAAAAAACATGCCATTTTATCTTACTGCCTATTAATGATTAAAGCTTAATTACAGTTGCTACAGGTTTTTTAATCATTCAAGTCAACAACCCGTATGTTAAAAGCTGAATGTATTTTGAAGATTTCATCTTCTGATAAGTTAACACTAAGCCAAAGTATTTCCTGGCTTTTTTTTTTTTTTTTAATTTTAAAGCATTCATACTTAAAATTGACCTAGAGGGCTAAAATTCATTGTCTTTCCCTTTATGTATTGTGCCTATAACTGTAAAAACAGCATAAGGGTTCTTCATGGAGAAGGTTTCATACAAATCTTATATAGCAAAAAGAGAGAGTACCATAAAATTGTCTATCATTTTTACCTCTTCTGCAGGGACAGAAAAAGCCCTGCTAGAATGTGATGTACTTTGCCAGCTCTTGTCAGAGCTGGACTATATATTGAACATGCTCTGACAGCAAAATGTCACTCTTGCTTTCCTCCATCATATGTAGCAAGTAGCATTATGGCCATCTAGAGAACAAGCCAAGAAACTTCTTTTTCTGGGAGAGACAACTAAAGCTGGTTTTACACCCTGGAAAAACTAGAAATTCAAAACCTCAAGCCTAAGATTCCTCTTGATCCTTGCTTTGTATCAAGTTATCTGCTATGCTCTGTCCATCACTGCTGAAACACCTATTTTCAGTGATCCTTACCTGTCTCTATCCAGCTGGAAGTCAGAGTGCCTCCATATCTAGTGACAGAAAGAGTGAGCCACATACCTAATTACATATGAAGCACACAGTTTATCGTTACCTTACAGTAGCACAACAATCTCCTTGAAGAACTCTCTCCTTTCTACTACAAAGAAGACAGAGAAGTATCAAGGAATAGAAAGGAGCAGAAAGCTTCTGAATCCAGAGACTTGGAGAGGTGGTAAAAAGTAACATTTAAGGCAATAAATAAGTGTTCAGAGACCTTTGTGCTGCTTATAAAGGTAGATGCTATACTCCTTTTGAAACCTAACTAAACCTGAAAACAGCTAGATTGAAATGGGTTTGGTTAGTCCAGTCAATTTTGGATTAGCTGGGCTGAGTGGTTGAGAGACTTGGGACTTGTTTTTTCTAAAAATCTCCATGAAGAATCCTGAGACCACTGTTTCTCAAAAATTTAACAAAGTAGTGAGATTCACTGTCTTCCTTTCTGGTGCTTTACTGTGAGAAAAAATGGAAGTTGCCAATCCAAGAAAAGAGTCAACATTGTTTTTGCATTTATTCTTCCTCTCTCCAAGTTCTATTGACAGTAAAACTAATATTTAACCACCTCTCATTTTCTGATTCACAAAAATGGAGTAAGAGTTCATTACTTAAACTACAGTAGCAGTTGGAGAAAATTTTTCACTTGCTAAGTGCCAGTACAACCGGTTCAAGCTGCCACTTCACAAATGCACACATCCCTAGTATAGTTACTGATCTGGTTTACCCCGAGATATTTTCCAGCAAAGTCTATAGTTTGGGAGAGAAATCTTTAAGGTTTGAGGGTTTTGGTGGTTTTTTTTTCCTCATTTTGACACTTCCAGAAGTACTTCAGTTTAGTGTATCAAGGATTTTAAAAATAAAAAAATAAAAATTCTTCCCCTAAATTCCTCCTCTATGTTCAGTACTTCTGTGTACTTCATTCATTAGGACTGGAAACTTGTAAGCAAGCCACTAGGAATAAATATAACACAAGCTCCAAGTGTAGTGTTATCATCCATTCAAACTCTGTGATTAGAATATAAAAGTGCAGCAGGTCAGGCCACAGGCAAGAGTCTCAATGAGGTTTTCTAACTCCTGCCTGAAACACTCTTATTTTTATCAAGTAGTATATGCTTGAGATGACAAAGTGAGGCAGCCCTTCTCCAGTGCTGTTTAATGATGTGGGAGCGCTTCCAAGACGTTCACGTCTCTGCTCCTCCCTGTTCTATGAACAGAACTCCAGGATCTTACCCTTTTGTTTCCAACTTTCTTTTTTCATGTTTGCTAAATGTGAATGGCATAAACATGAAACATACTTAATTACCAAAGAGACTTGTTAAAATTTCACTAGATATTGACCTGAATATTCTTTTAGGCTTGGATCATCTGCCAAGGGATAAAACAAGTTATTCACACAGTTTTACTCAAAGCAGTTCTGTTGTCACAGTAATACATGACTAACTTCCCAAAAATAGAAAACATGCATTCTTCCCTCAGTTCCAAGGACTTGACATAACCCCCACATTTCATGAGAAACACATACTTTGATTCCTGAGTGGTTTCCAGCATCTCTCAAGAAAATAAAATACATCTGTTTTATATAATGACTAAGTACCATAAAGAAAGAAGAGTTTCAGCCCACTGGAGCAACTGGAGTGACATACACCTACCAGGAAAACAATTTTCAAACAGCAGTCACACCATTGCTGACCTCTCAGATCTCAATTCTGCACTTACATGACTCAAAATGGACCCAGCCCCACCCCCCCATTACCGCTTCTTTTTCTGCCTCTGTCTTTTTGTTTCTATCTCAGCAGTATCCTCTGACACTGCTCACTACATGTCCCAGTCCCGGGGGTACCATGGAAATGGGTCTGCAAAGCCAAAGCAGAAGCTCAAGCCAGAGCCTTACAGATGCACCTCGAAAAGCATTTACTGACACTTTTAAGACAAGTATAGGAGAAAAAAATTCTAACTCAATGGCACCAACTGGAAGGAAAACTATGTCTTATGTCCATCGCAATTTCTCCCACTTCTACTAACGTCCCCTCTCTCTCACAATCCTGAATTCAAAGAATCATAGAATCACAAGGTTGGAAAGGACCTACAAGATCATCTAGTCCAACCATCCTCCCATTACCATTGCTACCACAAGCTACTAAAACACATCTCGTAGCTCCGCATCCAGACCCCTCTTGAACATTGCCAGGGACAGTGACTCCACCACCTCCCTGGGCAGGCCATTCTTTCTCTGAGAGAAAAAGCTTTTCCTTATGTCTAATCTAAATCTCCTCTGGTACTACTTGTGGCCATTTCCTTGGGTCCTGTTTGTTGCCTGGGGGAAGAGGCCAAACCCCTCGTCATCACAGCCTCCCTTCAGGAAGTTGTAGAGTGCAATGAGGTCTCTCCTTAGCCTCCTCTTCTCTAGACTAAACAATCCCAGCTCCCTCAGGCACTCCTCATAAGACTTGTGCTCCAGACCCCTCACCAGTTTTGTTGCCCTTCTCTGAACACGCTCCAGGGCCTCAATGTCTTTCTTGTAGTGAGGGGCCCAAAACTGAACACAATACTTGAGGTGCGGCCTCACCAGTGCTGAGTACAGGGGGATGATTACTTCTCTGCTCCTGCTGGCCACACTATTTCTAATGCAGGCCAGGATGCCATTGGCCCTCTTGGCCACCTGGGCACACTGTCGGCTCATGTTCAGCCGAGTATCAACCAACACCCCCAGGTCCCTTTCCTCTTCACAATCATCCAGCCACTCAGCCCCAAGCCTATAGCACTGCAGGGGTTATTGTGGCCAAAGTGCAGGACCTGGCACTTGGCTTTGTTGAACCTCATCCCATTCACCTCAGCCCAGTGATCCAGCTTATCTAGATTCCTCATCAGGATCCCCTAAACGGCGTGTAAGTTTAACACAGTTTGGTTATAACCAGGGTGTGTCTGCTTTAATTTGACAAAGAGCTATATCTGAAAATCTGTCTGAAGTTTTCAGGTACATCTGTCTTTCTAACAATGACTGTTAGATGATCTTACAAATCTTGACTCTTTCACAATATCCAGTCCCTGTATAAAATGAATGAAGAGAAGGTGGGGACAGAAACAAAAATTTCCTTTTTTTTTCACACTAGAACAAAGAAACTTCTGGTCTCATCTTCCTTGCTCTGGATGCTTTGTATTGACAAGCTACAATAAGAAAAGAACATTGCTCCCATGTCATGCTTAGGATTTTCCTCAGAGAAATAGGACACTCTATTTTGAACAATTCATCACTAGCAATAAATGGATTCTGTTTTGTGTTTCCAGAAGAGTGCTCTGATCACAACATTATTTCACAGAATCACAGAATCACTGGGGTTGGAAGTGATCTCTTCCCAGTGAAGAAATGCAAAAAGATATTCCTGTCATATTTCCAAGAACCTATTTCCTGATAAGGGCAACCAAGAGGGACTGACTGTGGAGTTTAGATTAGTAATACTGAGATGAAACACTCAGTTTTAGCCAAAGAAATAAAATCCTACTGAATTTGAGATTGTAGAACTAAAGCCTGAATTGTCAGGATCATTTGTATAAATCTTAAGCTTAATTACAATCAAAAACTATCTGTTAAGAACACAGGGTGTGTCTTACCACAACTGTAATCTACCGTTGTCCATTTTCACAGCCCAATATTTAGAGTTACCCAGAAAACTTGTGAATATGAACATAAAAATCAATCAAATTGCAAATGAGGAAAAGAGTAGTTTGTTTCAAAAGTAAACTCCTTATTTCTGTGCTATTTCTTGCTTTGAATTGAGAAACACAAAAATCTTTTGCCCTATTTTTAGTCTGCCCTAATCTGCCATTCTACAGGATTATAAAAAAACACCATGTTAAGTGTAAGCCTTGAAAGTCATGCTTATCCAAGTGTAATTTTTCTACCCCAGGTTCTAATAATCAAGGACTTTCTATATCCCCAAGAATGTGTTCAGGAGATGAGGTGCTTTCAAACTAAAATAGACTCCAGACGCATCAAAGAAATCAAGAAAGACTGGGGAAAAAAAGCAGTTCTTCTTATGTTTGATTCATATTATTGTCGATTAAGATTTGATTAAGATAGTTACTTTAAATGTGTAACTGTCTGTTTCTTCCACTAACAAACAAGGAAACCTTGTAACCCAAGGAGAGATATACAGTGAAGTGGAAATGCAGCCTGTCTTTCCCTGTGTGTATATGTAGATAGTTGGAAGAGCACGACTACTACTTTCTAGGTAAACGTATACTTCAGATATGATCTCCCACTTGGCAAATAAAATGTTAATTCAAGAGTGGAAGGACTGCTTTCTATACTGTGTAGCTGGGGAAGATTTAAATAAGCTAATTGCACAACCTACAGTTTCCACTGATTTGTAAGGGATACAGATAACTAAGTAGTGAGAATTCAGTTATCTCACTAAGAACTGTCATCTGGGCTCCTGCGCCATGTGATAAGACTTTGAAAACAAGCAGGCTGCTTGATTCATGGTTGGTAGATATAAACCCTCTGAATTCATGTAAAAATAAAGCACTTAAATGGGCAGACTGAAAACAAAAACCCATATTCATACAGGGCCTCTTTTTCAATTGTTCTTACTGCTGCTGTTCAGCCACAGGTCTCATGTGACAGAAAGGATAGCAGCTAACGCACACAGAAGACATTGCTTGTTCTGAAAAACCGTGCCTGAATTTTACATATCTTTCGGTACTTGGAAGTATATTTAAAATTAAACCAAACACATTTTTTGGAACCACATTGATTTATATTACTGACACCCTATAGTTTTTGCATTACCATTCATCTCTCTTACCACTGTGTCGACAATGGAAATGGGATGGTAATTCAATGTTTACTTTAGCACATAATCCCAAAACTTACTTTAGAGTTCTGTCAGCCTACCCCCTTGTAAAATAGAGCTCATCTTCTGCAATCAGGTAATAGGCCACTGATATAAAAGTCCATTAAGAACAGAAGATACAATAAATTCTTATAGAACAACTTTCATTCGCGTCTCTCTGAATTCATCAAAATGGTTCTTGCATTTAAATGCACTTTAATGGCTAATGAAAGCTCTCTCAGCTAAAAGAACACCCAGCACCCTCAGCCAACACAATGTCAACTGCAAGAGCAAACCTCAGCCTGAATAAGTAATTATGCAAGCTCATATGCAGAGAAAGACAACCGGGTAAATCTTGTGCTTTGTATGCATGATCATGAAGTGCAATTTAGTGCCACAAAGCACCAAATCTCTGAACAAGCTCCAAAACAAAACAAAGAAGCAAATACTTCTATTAGGACTGTGCTGAATCCAGGCTAATTACTCTTGCCATTCAGCAGAGAGAATTTGCCCTGGGAAAGTTCTGAGTCCCAGGGTGGACCCTGGCAGTACACTGTGCAGCCCCTGGGACCACTCAGACAGGCCAGCTTACACAGACCTGGTCCAAGGGTTGCTTACAGGAGGCAAACCACTGCCTCTCCTCTGGTACAGGAGAGGTTCAGTAAATCAATCTGTTGATGCCACTTTACAGCCCTGAAGATACAGCATAGAGTGGATACAGGACCATATCCCACATGGAGAAATTCTGGCCTTTCCCTTTAGGGAAAGGTAGGCTAGCTGCCAACTGGAGGAGGGACAGAATCTCTCTCACTGTAGTGAATCCCAAACAGTTCATGTCAGCATCATCTACTTTTACAGTCATAAGACTTTAACTCCGGCTGGATTTCTTTTCCTTTAAGTGTACAGGTCACTTTACCTGCATCTGAAACACTAATCCTCGGGGTCAAAAGGTGGTGACATCCATTTCACTCCTGCAATATTTCAAGGCTGGTTTTCCAAGAGGCAAGAAAAGGAGCATTCTTCAAGAGGAGAATATAAACATTGCCCTAGTTGAAATGTAGCTGGGATGGTTCAAGCTGCATCTGGTATACTTTGAAAAAGTATCAGAGTCAAATGGCACTGCTCCTCATTGCGCTTCCTTGAACTTTGACCATCCATCAACCAAGTATAAATTGTATTGCTACTCTTTTTTCTGTTTTCCTTCCATTACATAATTATATATACTGCCATACATTTCTGATGGACAGAACTGGGGCTTTGTGTTTCCACTGTTTTTAAAGTATTGCTCTTTCTCATATTTAGTTGAAAGTCCAAAAGTCAGCATTACTTCATTTTCTTCTCTTGCTTGACTTATTAGACATATGCATGCTTCAATTACCAAAAAATATTAAGCTTTATCAGTCTATCCCCTTTCCCTTTCTCCCCCTTTTTTTTTTTTTTTTTTTTTTTTGTAAGCTCCTTCATCAATCTTCCCCTGAGCCATAAATTTTAATCTGTCTGTGTTTTAAAACTGCAGTGGGATGACCAGTTCTTCTAAATGTACTGCTTAGCACGAGCATGACCTACTTTTACATCTAACTCCTTCCCTGGTGTCAGAGGTCTTCCAACCTCTCACTTTATCTCAGATAATTGTTTCCACAGATATAGAATAATAGGATGGTTTGGGTTGGAAGGGACCTTCAAGACTATCTAGTTCCAACCCCCCTGCTATAGGCAGGGATACCTCCCACTAGACCAGTTTGCTCAAAGCCCCATCCAGCCTGGCTCTGAATGCTCCCAGGAAATGGGTATCCACAGCCTCTCTTGGCAACCAGTTCCAGTGTCTCACCACCCTCACAGTAAAGAATTTCTTCCTAATATCTAGTCTAAATTTACCATCTTTCTGTTTAAAGCCATTTCACCTTGTTCTGTGTCTACATGCCCTTATAAAAAGTCCCTCCCCAGCTTTCCTGTAGGCCTCC
Source organism: Pavo muticus (assembly GCA_016647715.1). Classification (NCBI taxonomy): domain Eukaryota; kingdom Metazoa; phylum Chordata; class Aves; order Galliformes; family Phasianidae; genus Pavo; species Pavo muticus. The sequence continues at coordinate 3,143,393 of JACDJE010000016.1, read as the reverse complement.
TTCAAGTACTGGAAGGCTGCTATTGGGTCTCCTCAGAGTCTTCTCCGAACTCTCTCAGCCTGTCCTCATAGGGGAGGTGCTCCAGCCCTCTGATCATCCTCATGGCCCTCCTCTGGACCCTCTTGATATGTATCTAATCTCTTACCTAAAGATTTTTGCTGCACTATTTACTTGTGTACTCATATAATAGGGAAAAATCTTCTTTATCTTTCTGCTATAAAAAACATTTCTTATGATGCCTAAGTGGTCACCGAGGAGAGGATGCCAGTGCAAAGAGTCATCTATAAAACCATAGATGATTGAATTATTTAATCTGATTATCTAGACTTGTGTTCCTCCAGCTGCATACTGTGCAGGAGAAGCTTATTAGACATCACTAAGGCTAAGAACTTCTGCTTATGAAATAATATGTAATCAAACTGGAGACCTGACATGGGGAATCTGACTTACAACATAGATTACCCAGATGTGCTTTCTGTGTTTTCTTTCATTAGAAGTCAGCTGTCAATAGCACCACTGTCTGCACCTTCTGTCCTGTGTACCTCAGGTACAAGAGTCTTAGACTGATGGAAAGGAAGTACAAAATATGTTTCACCACTGAACAGAAGAACTCAGTTCCAACAGATTACTTGACAAAAAGAGTAGAAATAATCCACATTCAGAAACTTTTTGTGTCTATAACAACCATATTTTGATTGAAAATTCAGGGTTTCTTGTTACCCTCTAAAGGGTTCACAGGCATGACAGATATGTTCCCTTGAGACTTACGGATACAACCAGAAAAAGAAACACCTGAGTAAAAAATTGAAATTTGCCAAGGTGGATTACAAACAAGATTTGGATGACATTCTGGAAATGTCAAATATTTCCTACTTTGAAAAGTAAACAGTCGGTATTCTTTTGGTTTTGTTTGTTTGTTTGTTTTAATAAGTGCAGAAGGATCTAATCCATCTAATTGCCCCAACCAAAAAGAAGATAAAGTTTAAAAAAATCATTTTGGAATCAGAACTTTCCAATCTTTTTTTTATAAGTAGAGCTTTTGCACAAATTGATCTGCATTTTATCAAGAGAAATTAATGAATAGTTTCCAAACTTCCAAAAATAATTAATTTAGTCAAAAAATATTTTTTCAAAATTTTGATTTGTCCATTGACCTTAAAAATTAAAACTTTAAAATGAAACTATGCTCAAATGCTAAGAAAACAAACTTCCTAACAAATTCATACTTTTTTAATATACTTAATGTACACAACATTATTTTCCTTTCAAATGTTTACATTCTAAAAATAAAGAACATTAAAAAATCCACTTTGTTTTGTATCTGTTTACTTTCTATGTTGGTAGAAAAACTACAGAACACAACAGCCAAAGCTCTTACAGTGCCATATCTAAAAGAGTTATCAAGTACGTTAATTTTACTGATATCTCTCTGAGTACTTAGTGCTTATTTAGAGATATTTTTTATTTTTATTTCTCACATTCTTATAAATTTAACAAGTATTCCTTCAAAACAAAATTGGTCCACAGTTGTGATAGCTAACAGGGGTATGCACACTTTCTGCAAATTGACGTAATCTATTTTACTGTCTACCATGCTTTGAAAAGCCTTCGATTCATGGAGAACATTTTTTACACTGAACAATAACAAAATGGACAACAGAATGATCCCAATCATTCATCACAAAATGCCTGTTGACTGCACTTTAGAAAGAAGATGCATAAGCAACACTCTACGAAAAGGCAGACCTGTACATTACAAAACTGATCTTGTCATCTGAAATGCGAGTCCATAAACAATTTCAGCATTACAGTGTAGTAAACTGCTAGCAGTTGGTTTTGATATTTAGTCTACTGTACATTCTTATCTAATTTGCCAAAAAATAAATACACAGACCAGAATTTTTTCTGTGAAAGAAACCAACACACGCATATGTAAAACCTATTCATTTAACCTCTATATTCATCTGTCACTTCCCTTTTATCTACAAAGAAATAATTCATTTCAGTGTAGAATCACTTTTTATACGATGTTGTAGAAATCTCACTTGTTTCTTTTGCTCCTGCAATCCAGCTTAAAGAAATATAATTGCATCTCTATCTGAAACATCATTCTTACCTCACCAAAGCCACTCATTCAGCTGGCCTTAGAATGTTTTACAGCACTACAAGTAGAGATGAAAACTTCAAGAATCAAAGCTTTATAGTTAGTAAAAGGATCTCCGCTTATGCATTATCCAAGTCAGGCCCATATCTATATTTTTTAATTTATCAGAAAGAGGAGAATGTCTGGTCCAAGAATTAAGCTTAGTCCATTCATAACGGCGGTTTATTCTGTAGTATAACCAAGAGATTACATTTATTAAAAGCATACTAAATCCTTTTCATTAAAGTCACAGGGCATAATCTAGATTTTTGGTTGAATAAATCCAATGGCACTTGTTAGATGCTTAATAAAGCAACCTCTTGCATCAAAGCATACACCAATTAATAGGCTGTTTTGATGACATAAACAACTGCAAGTAGTAAAGTTGTTAAAGAAATTTATTGAAAAAATGTCTCACTTACCAGGCAGGCATGAGTCATTCCATCATGGGTGTCCCTTATGCTCAGATAATGCATTCAGGAAGCATGAGTTCTCTGTCTATAGTCTTGTTTGCCCTAAAGTATTGTAGGTGGTCATCATAGTGTTGTAAGTGTGCCTCTGATATACTGAACCTGGGAGTCTCTCCATCAATCAGAGCACAGAAATAGCAACTGAAAACATTGCTGTAATTTCCTAATGATATAACAGTATTATTATTGTTTACTTTGGCGACCTCCCCACAGTCAGACCAGAGCAAAGTGCAGAGGGTCATTGCAAGTGATAGTCTTGAAACAAAGAAAGAAAGTGATGTCTTCCAAATAAGCAGCTATTTCAAGTCACAGTATTTATTGTAAGGTTACCCTACCTATCTCTTTTCCGAGTGTTTCTCCTGGGATAAATTAATTTGTATCAGATGGTCTGGATTACATTGACACAGAAAGATCTCTTATTGAATGGAAAACAGCAAGTCCTGGCATACACTCTGTGGCCTGTCTGCTGAGACTGCTCTTGGTTTTGGAGTATTTCAGCAGTGCATGTTTACCTTTGAGAAACCAGTGTCAATGACTTTAATTCAGAAAAATCTGAGCTGAACTTCCTATATTTTTATCTATAAACCAGTCTTTAAAAAATGATTTAAGTTCTGCTGGAACATTTGGCTTATAGTTTTTAGTTCAGTAGATTTACCCTTCATCTTGTATGAAGGTTTACATAGTACAGTCAGTGCCACACATGTGACAGCTGTGAGTCAGATTGCTGAAAATAATGAAAAAAGCTTTAATATCAGGAGGATTTTTGTCCAGAAAAACTGCTTACAAATACTAATGGTAGCCTGTAGCCTGTAGGATGGCCATGGGTCATGTTTTTCAGTTTTTTTTCCTGCAACCACAAGAGACAGAAATGTACTTTTTATGTATAAAGGTGACCTTCCCATCCAGTCCTATGAATCTAGCAGATGCAGCTTTAAAAGCAATATCAAGTACATAAAATTCTATATAAAACTAAAAGATAATCAATATGAACCAAGTATGAAATCTGTATGTCAATATCAACTGTATTTTTGAGGACACTGTGGGTTATTTAAAAAATGCTGGTAAAAAACATTTTTTCATTAGGTAACGCCTGGAAGCCAACAGAGATGAGTTTCTATTGTATTATGCAGAGAAATATAAGAGCTCAGAAACAGTAGAAAGACTTGCAAAAGGAGTATGTTTTTTGCCTTCAATCAATGGCTGACAATTCTCCAAACAGAAGCTGTGCTACCACCTTGGGATAGTTCCCTAATTTTTCCTTGCATGCCTCTGTAAACTAAGATGAGTTTCCATTTACTTAATGTCACATTGAAAATCTTGTTAAGGACAAAAGGGAACACATCACAAACACCCATTCAAAATTTGTTGCTAGCATAGCTAACATTTTAATAGGTTAATAATCCAAATTGTCTAATTCATAGAAAATACTAATACTATTGGAAAAAAATATTCATTACACAGTGGTATCTCACTACCCAGGGTATTGTCAGGTCTTAGCCATTGCCCGCTGCCCTGCTGTTAACCCAAGCTGCAGCCAGGTTGGGGGGAGGCACTATCAAGTGCACTGCCAGGTCAGGGCAGAGCCTTCTCCTAGTAATGGCAAAGGTCATACTTATTGAGCTAGCACAAGTAATTCACACCTTTGTGTTAGTCATTTTTATGTCTACTTTACCTTCTTATCATTTTTCTTCATTACTTTGGCTTTATCATGATTTTGATCGGATTTGAGATTTCTAAAAAAAACAACTGCAGGAAAGTAAAAAAAGTTCCTGGTATAGATTTCTGGTACTTGCAGAAGAATGGAATGGCTGAACCAGCTAAAGAATGGGTAAGAATAAACAAACAAAAAATCTGATGATGATATTTCAAATTTGAAAAATCGCTCATACTACAAACCCTGATTTTGTATTGCTGATGTTGATCAGAGCCAGCAGATAGAAGACTGTCCAGTCTATCTTGTGTGCACAAGACAGGACCACTTATATCATGCTGTAACCCAGCGGTAAACAGTGACAAATGTTCCTAGACTGTACTTCAGTCACTTGCTGTAATTGGAGGCCATTTTTCAGTCCATAACTTTCTCTAAATCTTTGGTGCACATCTCTCTCCTCGTGCGTGACTGCTGCAAGTTTTATGAAGACCAGTGCCTACCTGGAGATTATGGAGTTATAGTAGGATAGTAAGATAATACTTATCCTCTGTTCCACAAGAGCCTGTAGTAGCTGAGACATCATTATGCACAGTCCACTTTGGTTGCATCCTGAGCAAACATTGGTGAGAAACAACTCAGAATTTCACCCCTGTCCAATCCTGAACAATTAATGCAGGAAGGATACAGTCGTATATTATTAAAGTATAACCTAAGCTGGCTTCCAGGGTATCATGTGCAGTAATGTTGAAGGGCCACGTTCTCACAACTCCTCAAGCCGAATTTTCCTCCAGCTCCTTAATTCAGCACCAGACAACCAGACACCAGCACTGTACCCAAGATGGCTTTAAGTCTCACCCCCAAGAGTGAGCCAAAGTGTGCAGGCCCTTTACAGGGACATTCAGTTGTTCTGGTGCATATATATGTGAAATATCATGGAGTTCCACAGGCAGGGATTTGTTTCCTCTGCTGTTGTCTTAACCTTACCCTTGTCACAAGGAAAAGTGCAGCTAAACATACCTACTGGCTGCAAACTCTCTGAAATCTACAAAAGAAGATGCTAATTTAATTATTTATGAATATTTCTCAGCTATGTATATAAGGTTAAAGTATCTTTTTTTAGATCTATTGAACATACACTTTCTCTGATAAAAGCTATACTAAAACAAGTTCCTTTTTCACAATGGCTACTGAAAGCCAGACAAATTAGAGCAAAAGTGCCACCTAGCGACTATTTTAGTATTTTAGTATTCATGAAAGTATTTCTCCTTTTCCCTGAAATATTAGCTGGTCATGTCGTGGGCATTAAAGAAATCAGAAGCTTGTTGAAAGCCATCCTAATATTTCTGTAGACACATAGAATAACTTCACTGTAGAGAAGTATACATCCTCTTTCTTTATTCAATTTTTTTTTCATGTTTATAACTATGTCAGTTGCTCCCACCACCTCATTTTGCCCATCTTAAAGTTTTGGATTCTCTGAAATCCAAAGTTTTGGCATATGTGGGCTCATACAATATGCCCTGTATGCAGAATTTATCAACTGTTCACCAGAGTTCTAAGGACAAGATAGTTCAGAAAAGTAGATGCATTCAGTGATGCATTATGGCTTCAAGACACCTGTCAAAGCAGTCAGGTCCCAGAAAGCCCAGAAGAGAGAAGCAGCTCTAAAGTTGACACATTTTTGCCTTTCTCCTTCTGCTCCTTCTCAGCCCCCTCATAGGATTCTACTACTCCCCTCTCTCGTACCCAAATGATGCAAAATAACTCTTTTACATCTCAACTGCACAACCTCACTAAAAATACTATTATGACGTTCAATAAACCTTGGCAACTATATCTGTAAATAACTCTAATAAACCTATAGACATCTATACCACATTTTTCAATACAAAGACCACAGAAAAAGCAATTAATTTACTGCTCCAGAAAATGCTTACCTAGAAATATGTAAAAATTCACATCTGCTATTATTGCTGCCTTTTATACAAGGTGGAAATTTATATTACTATGTTATAATGCAGATATTTCACAAATTATATGAGCTAATAATAATTTTCAAAAAGAAACCTCCACACATACTGGAAATTAGACAGGGAATAAGTATCCACATTTTAATTTAACAGTTCTTCTACTGGAAGAACTTCTACCGTGAATGAATTTCATTCTATCCAGATCCTTCCTTGCTTTTCAGAATCTGCAATGCAGCTTTCATCATGTCAGAATAATCCTTTTTCATAAAATAAATAAATCTTATACTAAAAAGCTTATAACAAATGATTCTCTTCCCTCCCTCTCTAGAAGCATGGATTTTGTACGTCTTTACCGTAAGAATTTTGGATTCCTCTGGGTAGAAGCAATGAGAGGCTTCATGTCTTCCCATTCCCAGCTCAGGTAATTTCCAAGAATCACACTTATTAACACAGATACTGATGACATTATTATTATAAGAAAGCATTAAAGGTTCTCAGTTTGGCACTGCATATGTTCTTTAGCAAATATGAATTTAGCTCAAGGATTGGCAGATGAGTATTGCAGATGGTCTCCTGCTGGCTCTTTATTTGAGAACTTTAGTCTCTGTTTTCACAGTGACATATTTCCTTTGTTTCTTCAGCAGCTCTTTTCCAGAGCCTTCATTCATTCCCCTTGAGAATAGAACCACACTTGAATGCCAAAATATTTCTCCTTCTTGTGTTGCATTTGTGCTATTTTTTCCTGTTCACTCCCAGCCTCTTTTTTAAGCCTGTGAGTTTTTGACAGCACATCTGAGGATTGCTGATATTTTAAACCAGGTTTGGATTAATCAGAGCATGAAGATAACTTCAGCCCTCACTTTTATCTCCCATTCTACACCTGCATCTTGCCGTCTTGGTGTGTTTCTTGCACCTTTGCCTTTTGAACAGCTGCAGCCAGCACAGAGGTTCTCAAAGCAAGGATCTAGAGCATCGGGAGCCCACTATGGGGAAGAGGGGAGAGAGCTCACTCACGACAGGGGCTCTTTGTAGGGTTAAGAATAGGTGGTTTGTAACCTTGTAGTTGTAGAATTTCTTTTTTCCTTGGTGATAGTTGCAAATAATGCTTTAAAAAAATTAAATGCTGAACTCATTTATGGCAGCTTGATGAGTATTTTTCCATAAATTTGACATATTTTATTTAATTACTTCATTTACTCCTAAAGACACTGCCAGTGTAGACCTCCACAACACACCCAGTGTGGCTGTGAGGCAATCATAAATAGAATTCTGGAACATATTTTCAGCAATTAAGGCAATGTAGAGTATTAGGAAACAAGTTTAGCAAAGACAAAAGCGAAAGAAAAATGTGTGCTCCCTCTGATCCAGAAATAACGCTTCTTACTGTGGAAAAAATATTTTGACTGCTGCTTCTCACATTAGTATTTATTTTGGCTACAAAATATTTTTGTTACCTGACTAAAAACAAGTAGAAAGAACAAAAGAAAAAAAAGGAGAAAAACAAAAAAGGAAAAGATACTACCAAGGTAAAACCGAGAAAATTATTCTGTAGCTGAGATAGTTTATTTAATCAAGAAGACTACAATGTCAGTTGCAGTCTGTCATCAATGAGCTTTTGGACTAGAGATGTCAGGCCAGATTTTCCTGGCCTTTTAATACTTTCTCTCAATCATTGTTTATTTCAGTTATATTTACACAAGAGGAGGAGATCATTGCTGAAATAAACCAAAAATCCCCAATCTCCCTGAACAAGTCTCATAGAATATTTTATGATAGAGATGAAAGAAGAAGTCAATGGCTGAGATGTATTATATTTTCTGACAAATCAGTGATCAGAGAGTCTACTTTTGCTACTGATTTTAATTCATTCATCGTAAAGTTCATTCATTTTTGCTTTTCTTCTTCTTTAATCAAGTCTTTTATGCTTGAGCTAACAGGAAACACCATTTTAAAAACTTTAATACATATTTTTTTTTACATTAAACATCATCCCGTTTCTCCCAGGGTTATTGTTCTACAACATCATTTTGAGTAAGTAAGTTATGTTCATGTTACGTGGTTTTTTCCAAAATCCAGTCTGAAAATTCAACAACTTTTGTGTAGACTCCCGGCTGCCGGGGCCGAGCACAGCCTTCGCCCCAACTGGTGATGCCCACCAGATACCACACTTCCTCGTGCCTGCACGACAGTGGTCCTCCAGAATCTCCCTGCATCACAGGACAGAAAGAGTTCACAAGGAACAGTATTTCTCAAATAAAGCCATGATAAAATCAGCATCATTCAGTGTTAACAACTGAATAACTACGTAGGGTCCAATTACTCTCACTTAAAGTTGCTTTACACAGTGTCAAAGAAATTTTTCTGTTTAACTGGTAGAATGGTGTCTAAATACTTTCCAGTCATGGAAAGTAAATTCCATCACAGTTCAATGTTATTGGTTTTTTTGCTTGGTTGGCTTTCTTTATTTATCTGTATTTGCCAGTTTAACCCCCAACAAGGACATGTACAGGTAAGAAAATTTGTAAATCTGCCACCCTATTTGTTTGTTTGTATGGATATGCAAACCTCAGTTCTATACATGCATTATCTTGTTTGACTGATCATCCTCCCTGGGATAAAACACATCTCTGTTTTCTTTTCCTATTCCTAATTGATCTTTCTGAACATAGAGTTCTTCAATATAGCTGTTAAGAGATGCTGAGACAATAGCAAGTGTATTATTGTCATATAACATTATCATCATGTTCTGGTGCGCTGTTTCATACAAAGAAAACTTAACTAGTATTGAGGAAAAAATTACTTCCCAGTTCCAAGAATTTTTATTCATAGTTATTCAGCAGTGATCATAATAACAGTACATTAATAGAGAATATATCTTAAATGCTTAAAATATATACCGTATTTGGCAGAGAATTTAATCTTACTAATGTGACTATATTTTTGCCTATTATAATTGACTTAAAATATTTAAGTTAACAATAAGTGCATGAGAGAAGTAAAGTGTATGTGTCTCTCTCTCCCTCTATACACTCGGAGTTTCTTTACTTGTAGACACATGAAGTCTATCCCTAAGGATTTCACTGTCACATAATAAGTGTTATACATATACATTGACTGTCAGTACTTTCAGCAAGAAAAAGTGACACATTAAAAAACAGTTCTATTTATAAACATATGTTTCTCCTTCTTGTGTTTTATTATGTTATTCAATTATATATTTGAACAAATTATTGAAATATATGATAGTATATGACATCTTTCTGTTACCTTACAGGCATCCTTTCCACCTTCATCATAGCCAGCACAGATCTCTTTGTCATCTATTCTGCGCTTCCGGTATCTTGCCTGGCATTCCTCTTTTGACATTAGGGGAACAGTAACTTTCTGAAGAATATCTTCTACACGACCTATGTAATAGATGTTATGATCAGACAGATGTTCGGCTCCAGCAAAGTAAAAGTTAAAACTATACTCTAAAAGTCTCCATTCAGTGATATTAAAAAGTCAGAGTTCATTGCTTTTAGTGTGCAGTTAGACAGCCATGACATTGGTTTTCAATTTTTAAACAGTGTTGATTGTCTGGTTCTTTTGGAATGTTTTGAAAACACTAGTTTACCACAGTATGACTTATGACCAAGAATGTTTCAAAACTCCCCAGTGATTTGCTGTGAAGCTGTGTATGCGTATTGTTTTCAGGAACACTGAGTCTTGAAGCCTGCATTCCTATGAAGAGCGCTGCTTGCGTTATTGATAATTATTTCTCAGTAATGTGTTGCAATACAATTGAAGCCTCCTGGTTCCCAGATGTGTGCTGCCCAACACCCTAATTGTCTACAGGATGGTGAAAATTTCGCGTAAAGTAAATAAAAGTATTTGAGAGCAGCCTTTTCTGACAAATTAACAGAAGAAATTAGAATTCTTTTAGATTTCACATTAAACTCTAAGTCTTAAATGGGGAGGTGTGCAGAGGAGGGAACTCTGTTTAAACAGATTTATCTATATATGTAATGTAATAGAATTTAATAATTAACAGCTACCTGGCCAGCCTCCAGTTAACATTAGAGGAGTTCAAATCATACTTACTATTAAAACACAGAGGTCATTGATATTTTTCATAAACAACCTTTAGAATCATAGAAGTAATATACATTGACCTCTGATTTCTGAAGTGAAGTCATATGAATAAAATCACATATTTAAAAAACCATGAGTTATATGCTGACTGTAATTCAAGATCCCACCGTACAGCAATTAGTCTATTATCTGTATCTGTGACATATCATTGCATAACTGAAAGTATATTTGGGAGGGTACATGGTAGTGTTTAACTAGGCAACTTGCAGCATTCGTCTACCTGGAGCAGGAAAGCCTGAGAGCAGAATGTAGAGAATCCATCTACAGGAATAATTATATTCATGCCCACTGACTCTGATGACTCCCACAGCATTCTCCTAGAGAAGCTGCCAGACCGTGGCTTGGGCAGATAAGCTCTTTGCTGGGTAAAGAACTGACTGTATGGCCAGGCCCAGAAAGTTGTGGTGAACGGAGTTAAATCCAGCTGGCAACCAGTCGTGACTGGTGTTCCCCAGGGTTTGGTCCTGGGAAACATCCTGTTAATTATCTTTACTGATGACTGAGATGAGGGGAACAAGTGCACCCACAGTAAGTCTGCAGAAGGCATCATGTTGAGAGGAAGTTTAGTTGTGTCGTTGGGTAGGAAGGCCCTACAAAGCAATCTGGGCAGTCTGGATAGCTGGACTGAGGCCAATGGGATGAAGATCAACATCAAGTGCCAGGTCTTGCACTTTGGCCATAAAAACCCCGGACCACGCTACAGGCTTGGGGCAGAGTGGCTAAAAGAGAGTGTGAAAGAAAAAGACCTGGTAGTATTAGTCAACGCTTGGCTGAACATCAGCCAGCAGTGTGCTCAGGTGGCCAAGAAAGCTAATGACATCCTGGTTTGTATCAGAAATAGTATTGCCAGCAGGAGCAGGGAAGTTGTCGTCCCTCTGTACCCAGCACTGGTGAGGCTGCACCTCGAGTACTGTGTTCAGTTTTGGGCCCCTCACGACAAAACAGGCATCAAGGCCCTGGAACGTATTCAGAGAATGGCAACAAAGGTGGTGAGGGCTCTGGAGCACAAGTCTTATGAGGAGCAGCTGAGGAAACTGGGATTCTTTAGACTAGAAGAGAGGAAGCTCAGGGGTGACCTTATTGCTTTCTGAAGGGAGATTGTACTGAGGTGGGGATCTGCCTCTTCTCCCATGTAACTAGCGATAGGACTAGAGGAAATGACCAAATGACCAATTGCAAGTTGTGCCAGGGGAGATTCAGGTTGGATGTTAGGAATAAAGATACTGAACTTCTCCAAAGGAGTGGTCAGGCACTGGAGCAGGCTGTCCAGGGAGATGGTGAAGTCACCGACCCCGGAGGTGTTCAATAAATGTTTAGATGTTGTACTGAGGGACAAGGTTTACTGGGAAATATAGGTGTTAGGTGGAAGGTCAGACTGGATGATCCCAGAGGTCTTTAAAAACCTTGGTGATTCTATGATTCTGTTACTGCTTTGAATTCATATAAATAAAGCTACGAGCAAATGCACATTCTTTGCACACCCTGTGAACACCATTCCTGGTTAAGAATTAAGAGGGTATTTTATGAGATTTTCTTTTAACACAAAGCATTTTGCAAATACAAGAACTCACTGTTTAAATATTTATCTGTACCTCTTTCCTTCCTGTAACCCCATCCAATTACCCAGCAGTCAGTATAGAGCATGCTAGCCTCTTCTTTTGATGGCAGGCAAATAGGAAGTTGAAGATCTAAAATATGATTACAAATATTAGTTTGGCCAGTAGAAACAACTAAAATACCAGGGTTTTTGGGGTACCTACATAATACCTGATGATAGTCTCCATGTTACTCTCCATACGTTTTACTAGATACTGTCCTAGTCACGTAAATAAAAGCCCCACATTTTCTTTACAAAGCCAACAGAATGAGATTCTCCTTAAAAACCAAGTGATTACATATTAATAGACGACAACCCAGGTTTCATGAACTGTCACACTAAAAACAGCCTTTATCATCCTGCACATTTCCTTCTGAGATAGAATACATACCAGTAAAATTCATAGCCTTATCAAGTTTCAGTAAAGCAATGTCATATCCAGTCTGTGCAGAATTATACTGAGGATGAATAATAATCTCTTCCACTCTGAAGAAAGGTGTATCTTCATTTATTTCCGATTGTTTTAAAACACCAGCATAAACACGCCAAATGTTGGGGTTCTGAACACTGAGGGAAAAAGACACTTAGTCAGCCTGTGGCTCAGAGATTGCACCGAGGTGCCAGCATCCTCTGAGTGTACAGCGAACATCACTGAGGTCACTCTTCCCAGTTGTATTTTCACACTCTCAAACCTAAAAACAGATTTCACTTATCCATTCCTTCCACTTCTCATTTATTTTGTTCCTCTTCCTATCTATATTTTCAGCCCCATACCACTCTTTCCACTCCCTTACAGTCAGACTCTCGTTCCGGCCCTTTTTAACCCTATTACCCCTTCTGCCTTCTTTCATTTTCTGTTTTACTCTGCTCTCATTATTTTTATCTTCAAGAGCCTAAAACAAAACTTGAGGAAGTAAAAGAGACTCTTTCCATTCATTCCAGTACAGCATCCGTAGTAAACAAAATAGGGGTGGAAATACAAATTCAAATAGAATCTATTCAGACACCAAAATAAAAGCAAGTAGAAAATATAATACTACAGACCAATATAAAATATTCCACTTAATATTTATGATTTCAACTTTACTTTGAGTACATTTAAGGGTTACTTCATTGTGGTGTTCTACCTTTAAGGCAACCTAAAAATTTTGATACATGCATCGAAGAAACCTGTGTTCAATATTAAGAAAAATTATTTTGAAGATTTTATGCGTATATTAATAAATATCAGTTGACCTTAGTCATTTCTAGTGAACCCAGTCTAAAGAGTAAAAAAGCGTAGACGTAGACAAGTTCTCCTTTTGCCCTATGTAATTCTGGTAACTCTACAGTATTTGATAGAAGGTAGAGAATGATATTTTCTATACTGGGTTTTTCTAAGTATTTAGGGGAGTTATCCACTTTTATAAGGTTTGTCACTGGAGAACTGGTATTGACAATATTACTTCTGCTGAAACAATAAGGGATAATGTACAAAAATGCTTGAGTAAAAGGGTCTGATTTTAGCCTAGATAATTCTTCTTTAAAGCATTTTATACTACCTGTGCCTTTCTCACACTACACTGACTCAATATATAGCCTTACAATTTTCAGTCTGTAAATGACAGGCCTACCTGCATTACAGGTTGTGATCATCTAATGAGGATATGGATCGTGTGCATGATCATTAAATTAGCTCTTCACAACACACATGATTTCATGACTTAAATGTGATGGTAATTTTGTGGTCATTAACAGTATCTACTAATATATCTCCATGCAAATTAGCAAAGCTTTGAGTATTCAGAAGTCTAGATATTGTTCTCTAGGCTGAAATCTGTACTAAAACAGTGTGCTAATTGACTAGTTGATAACATTAGAAAATAAAAAATACTAAATGAAAACCAGTCCAATCAGGATTTGAATGTTACAGAATGTTACAGAGAAAGGTCGTGCACATTCCAGAGCCAGCTTAATTGGACCCCTTTGCTTTGTGTCCCGGCCTTTGCCGAGCACCCTATCAGATTGGTACAATTCCCTAAGTACCATAGAGAAATCTCTGATATATTCCATTTCATATACTTTGAATGACTAGCTTAACAACAGATTTTCCTTGATAATATGATATCACAGTAAGAAAAAGTTCATGTTGCATGAGAAAGTTTACACTCTTGTAGGTATCTCTCATCTGCTTTAGATGCAGTAAAATAGTCAGTAGCACAGTACTACGCTGCAAAGGGCAAAGCGTGGAGTGCCAATTATATTAAGAGTATGAACTGACTACCTTAAAATTTCACCTTCTGGTTATATTGAGGTAGTTGATTCTGTTCTAGTTATTTTAATCACACAGACTTATCTTTCTGAAAGGTGAACCTCAACTAATCGCAGATATTGGATGAAATTTTTATGTGTAAATTTACATTTAGGACTCACCTCATGAAACAGTGGGCAGCTGTAAGGATCCACTGGTTACTAATGATAGAGCCCCCACAGAGGTGTCTCTGGCGAGATAGCTTCACATGTAAGCTTACTTGCCACGGCCATTCACCAGGGGAAGAGTCCGTCCCCCCAATTATCCTAATATTTCTTGAAGAATGCTGCATACATACTACAGAAATAATTGAAAACTGTTTAAGATAATTTTCATTTGACCAAGAAAAAAGAAGATGTGATTGCTGCTAACTTGCAAATAGGAACCAATCTTAAGCAAAGAATATCAGACATTCTAATCCCTTTATGATTTTTTTTTTTTTACCATGAAATTCAATTTAAAGTAGTTTACAAGGTAATGACTGTGTTTGCAGTATGCAGGCTGTGCAGACTTCACTTTTTTAGAATACTCTTTGTCTTCACGATCTGCCTTGTTATCATTTCTATGCAAGCAATATTTAGAAGAGAAAAAAAATAGGAGGGCTTAGGTTTCCTATACCAAAATCAGTTTAAAAATCTCTTTAAAAAGAAAGCTTTACTTACCAGTACTGGCCTTTTTTTTACATAGTCTTAATGAGTATCCAGAGATCCTTCCAGGCCCGTGTTGTATTTCCACTGGAGATCCATTTGAGGACATTCTTAGATGACACTCACACTTTCTGACAATAAATAAATGCAAAGATCCAGTTTATACTTCTTATATAGAACACATACATTAGATGCCTTCCCTAAGAAATCTCACCTTTCCTCATTGCATGACTCTTGGAGGGGAAAGTAGGTAAAAAATTGGCAGCGGATCATGTCTGTGCAAACCTGCTGACAAGCTCTGGGTCCTTTAGTATAAGTGACATTGAGTTCATCTCCCAAAAAATTCATATGCACATAAGTGCGAGAATTGCAGGCTGTAAGAATGAGCGTGTTCCAAGCATCAGTAGGTCTATTCATTTCATTAATTCAAGAGTCGTATTTTTATTGTAACTTATTGTTTACCAGGAAAGTATCTTCTGCAATTTAGGAGACCAAAACCTGAAATAGCATTTTCTCGTAATGTAAGTGCCTCTGGTATTCCACTTGTTGATGTTTTCAGGAGGCAAAGGTTTCTATAATTAAAAAAAAATAAAAAATTAAAAAGTAATTGAATTTGTTCTTACATTCTAACATTTATGTTTCAGGTACTGGTAAGGGAAAGCTCTTTCTTAAATGTGCTTCTTTTCCCAAAGTTTGTATCTGTAAAAGTTTTTTATATGAAAATGAATTCACTAAGTTAATTGAGAAGGATTTTGTAGCTATGTGAAATGTCATATGGATGTACTACTGAAGATTGTATGGTATTTATACACACAGGGAAGAGGTAACTTTAGATTATATATGCCATCTCAGTTTTGCTTCAGTTTCATTGAAACATTATTCTTCTTTCCACCTCTGTTTTCTGTGGACTATAACTTTTTGACTACTCACTGCTAAACACGAAAAAAAGAGGTTCAGTCTTTAAAAAGAAACACTTTCGAACCTGTTAACTTGATTCAAAAGCTTTTCAAGTAAATAACTTAATCCTGCTAGGAAACCAGACATCTCTTGACAATTTCATAAAATTCAGCTTTAAGTCATCAAAACAACCTGAAGGCTGTCTCTTTGCTGAACACATCTCTTTTCAGATTAACACCAGATATGCAGCTGAAGTACAAGATCCCTGCTCATACCATAAGACAAGTGAAGTGCGCACAGGAAATTATAAATGTACAGATGCAACACATTTAAAATTAAAAAAAAAAAAAAAAAAAAAAAAGTTGTTTTACAGAAAATAATTACTTTAAAAGTAATTTCCAAGAATATAATAAAATGGTGATTAAAATGCTGAGATTGTGGGGTTGTTTTTTGGTTGGTTGGTTTTTTTTTAAATATCTTTCAGAGAGTCAAAAGTTGTCAAATTCACCTTTGGGATTCTATTTGCCATTCCTTGGTGAAGAATGTAAAGAACAAGCAGTTTGGAAAATAAGTACAAATAGTTTGGCAGACAGAAGTGTCAGGCGTGAAAAAACTTGTAACATTCATTCCTGAAAATTCTTCATGTTCAAAAATGTCCATTTGACAATCTGTATAAAACAAGAAAACAATATCAAAATTCCAAAGCTTCTATGTTATATCAGAAAGTTAAGGTTTACAGATTATGTATTCCCATACTTATTTACATTTTCCCTCCTTTTTGCCTGATAAACTGGAAAGATAACAACTCGTTTTAACCAGAAAACTATTTCTTGAAAACATTTCTGAGTATGTAAACTCATAGAAAGAACCAGAGCAGGGGAGAGCTTCAAGTTACATGCACTTGAATTCCTAGTTAAAATCGTTATGCAACAATAAAAAGGGGGGAAAAATGCAGCACCATTCTTAGAACTATGAAACCATAGAACTGGACTTGGTGGAAGCAGAGAACCTCCACTGCTGAGAGAGGACAGTAGCTGAGCTGACACCATCCATTTAGTTATAGAAACATACTGGGAGCATCTTACTACAAAAGAGGAAAAAAAACAGTAAAACGGAGAGGCAAATCTTAATGTGACTTCTGTTAGTATGATGTGATTTAAAAATTAAAAAATAAAACCATAAACATGAAAAGACCACAACAGAGATAATTTGTTACACAATAGGAAGAGCAAAGAAAAAAGAATCTGAAGACTAGAAAATAAAGGTCAATTAATTCTGACAATTAGTAGTCAAGATCCCATGTTAAGGGCTAAATAGAGTTCAGGAGAACAAAAACTGTTTTAAGGAAATGATATTTAAAGCAGAAATGTGAATCTGGAAGTATATGGATACTAATCATGATTTCAGTGATCACCAGTTCAATATTCAGTGACCTCAAGGAAGGAACTTCGCAAAAGGCAAAATGTATGACAAACTGCTATGGGCAAGTAAGAGCATGAGTGCATTAGAAAAAAATCAGAAAGGCAAAAACAGAAAATGAAAGGGCAAGTAGCAAGAAACATTGTCAAAAGAAAAGTATGTATTTAGTATCAGTGAATCAGGATTAGGAAAGGAGCCTGTGTTCTGCTCAGAGAAATTAATGACAAAGGACACAAGAAAGGCTACAGAACTCCCTTTTTTAACATCTCACTTTCATGAAAACAAACTGCAATTAGATGGTCAACATTACTGAGCAGAGGGAAGAGAACAAAGAACAGGAAATTGAGAAATCTTATAATACTGATGAATTCAGTCTTCTTAGACTGAAGGAATCTCAGTTTCTTGGTAGTTTCGCTTTTGATATATACAGAGGATTGCTGTCTATTCCAAAGGCTTTGAAAGGGGAAGCCTAGTGTCTGCTCTTAAAATGATGAAGCTGGACCATGAACAATGTAGGATTAGTCAGTCTAAAAGTCAGAAATAAATTAGAACAAATATTCAAGTAAACCCATTTCAGGCATTTGGAACACAACAAGGCAGAAGATGACACTGAGATTTTACTAACTTATTAGACGTACCTCTGTCTGAACAAATGATCTCATTACCCAGTAGTATTGTCTAGGCTTTTATAGTCTCATGATTTATTCTTTCTCCCTTTCTCTCTCTCTCTCTCTCTCTCTCTCTCTAAATCCTTGCCTTTCTTGCAACACACACGCACACACAAAAAAAAAGACAGGAACTGAATTTCACATGGATTTAGAAGTTCAGAAGTTTTTATTTTATTTGTCATGGATCATTAATTTCATGTTATCACATGCCCTTGATAAATTCTCCAATGATCTTTGGTTTATTTCACTTTATAAAATCTGAATATCATATTTTTATCCTTATGCTACAGTCCCCTGATCCTTCTTAAAGTCTGTCAACAGGATGCTCCTGGCTACCGTGATTTTTCTTCTAACAATAAATACATGTCTTACTAGCTTATCTTAATGGAGCAGTTCTTCTCTCTGTTCTTTCTCAGAGAGCGAGGGAGAAGGAGAAAGTGAAAAAAAACAGATTTTCTTCTCTTTACAAAGATTTTTCTTCCTTTTTTATTCCTCACTATTCATTTTTCTTTAAATGTCTTCATTGTTAGAATCTGAATCAACTACTTTTTCAATATTTTGCAATGATTATTCGTCTTGTGAGACTAGAAGAGTCTGAATAAAACTGAGTACATTCAATTAAAAGTGAGATATAATGTACACAGCTTGATCCTGCACTCTGGAAAGTTTTTCCTGAGTAATGATTACAAGAATGATCACAAACATTGCTTTTATCAAAAACACCAACAGACAGAATTTGTACCTTCATATTAGTCAGTTGTAACACAAAGCTGCACATCCTCATTAAAAACCTCTTGAAGTATATATGGTATACTAACAGAAGTTAGAAAGATTTATATTTCTCTTGTTCTTTGACTTAGATGGGATTCTATGTGTCATTTTTTTTTGTATCTATGGTGCAAAGATAAGATGCTGAGTCATCAGGCTGATCTTATGAAAGAATTCTTTACATCATCAAAGTAAACAAAACCTTTTGTAAGACAGAATAATACAATGGAAAAAAATATGTTTTGTGCCTAAGATAACTAACTATACTTCAAAGAATAAGTTTATATTATAATTATTTTATGTCACAGAACATTTATGCATGTCAGAGAGACTGCACATCATTGTCCATAACACTTGAACCTAAACTGAATCAACAGAGATTGTAAGCAGTTACCTAATTCAGAAAGCTGACATGGCTTTAAGGAGAATCCAGACACAACCTCATCAAGCACCCTTATGCTGGTTGGAGTTCCTAAACTGGTATGTTTCAAGAAGCATTTTTCACTGAGTGATAAAGAATAAAGAAAGTAGTAAGACAACAGGTCATCTTCCTTGGTCTACATCATTCTTCTGTTTCCATGAGTCCTACCATAATGCCCACTTTGCTCATGGGTCAGAGCAACATTCAGCCTCCAGAAAAAAATCTTCAAATAAGGAATGGATGCCACTGAATAACATTTTGTAAAATCAAGCAAGCTGACAGCTCAAAATTAGTCCAAGTACAAATGAAAGAATTTCCCTGGCTGCATCAATGATGCCATTTTCAGAGCAATAGGCTGAGTAAGATTTGACAGAGCAATACCACTGCACAGTTGCCAATATAATTTGCATTTCAATATCTCCAGAACTTTTAAATTGTTTTCAGTCCTATGATAATCAAGCTTGTCTTTCTCATCAATGGACAAATGAAAACTAACTTACTGAAGATATTTTCCTAACTGTAACCTTGAACAAACATTACAAGGATTACTAGTCAAGGAAAAACTCATTTCCTTGAATAAATTCCCTCACCTCTGACTGCTCCAAGATTTACTGTACTAAAGCACAGCACCATCTAAGTACAGGGATCAAACATTTATTTACCGAAAGCTTGCATCGTGAAATGTTCCTGGGGCGTATGTAAAAAAATGACAGTGCTTGTCATTGGTGCATCTTTTTTGGCACTGTTGATAGCTGTCAGCCATACTAACATCATAATTTACCCCTTGCATATCCAATCCTACGTGGACATCTGGACTGCAAGCTGTGAAAAAAAAGGAATAGACAAAGTTCCAAAAACATTCTCATACTCTCTTTTCCCCAAAAAACAATTAGCAGTTCATAAGACACAGACATTATCCTGATATCACTTCCTGTGCTCACTTCAGTTTGTTGCGTTTTGCATATACTTACTAAAACAAAATCAGAAGTATAGGCATAACATGTCAGAGTAAAAACAAACAAACTTTGACACTGTCTCTATCCACACCAAGGCTATGATGAGGTTAATCATACAAAAACTCAGGATCAACACTAGAAAATATACTATTCTATTTCTAAATAGCAGTTTAAAATACCAAATCTGTCCATCTAAGCAATAACCGCCTCCCATTTGAGCCAGAAGATTCAATTTATACTGCACAGAGGGAGGACTGTGAACATGGAGTTTGAAATACTTTCCCCACAAAGGATGAAGGTTTTACATCTTGAGCAGTATGATCTCTTCACAGAACAGATGAGTCAGCCAACCATTGGTGGGTTTTTTAAACATATATGAATAGATTTTTATTTTAGTGACATTAGCGTGATTATAAGGTAAATCCTGTGACATAAATTATCTAAAGAATATGAAAAATAACATCCCATTAAAACTTACTATTCTGGTCTAAATCTACGCAGAAATATAAATGTGACAGAAAGCTGACAGAAAAGGGATTTTAAAAGACTTGAATTCTCTGGAACACATGTTCCAATCAGAAGCAAACACAACCAATCTGTCAGTAACTGCAATGGAAAACTCGTATAAAGTAAGACCCACTTAACCCTTCAAATTAATCCTTGGAAATGGAGGTATCAGTTAAATGTCTCCCACCTTTGCCTCTAGCAAATAAAACCCTGACAGCAGGAGCTTGCCTTGACTGGGAAGCCTCACTGGAGGATAGTTGGGGTTGAAGGATGAAACCAGCACAGGATTTCTGTGTTATGTTTGAAAGAGATAAGGCAAAAGAAATACAAGTCACTGCTTGGCCACCTCCTGATTCAGTTCCTGTTTTCAAAATGCTGATTCTCTAACACATCTGCAATGAATTCAGAGCACTGAATTCATACATATGGATAACCATATCTTACCACTAATTTTGATGTTGCATTGTTTTAAAGAATGTCCAGAAATAGCTCCTTCCATCTTCACTTTTGGTAGCATTTCAGTATCACTGTCTTTTAAGTAGCAGGAGAACCTGTTTTAAAAAGATGCAATTCACAGTTTTGCAGTATAACACAGTACTCCCTCATCGTTTCTCAAGTAAAACACAGGCTGTACATTATTCCTCAACATGAAAATGAAAACAAGTTCAGTTTAGAAAAAGACAAGGTTGGAACTAGCATGCTTGGTGATAGATGAGCATACATGGGGTGTGTGGGACCAACAGGATTTGGAGACAGAAACACAGCAGGCACAGAGAGGGAAGGCAGTCTCATCTCAGGCTATTGAAATTCCTAATCTCTTAATTGAAAGAAAAATATGCTAAAGAGAGTGGATGGGGTGACGGGCAATGGAAGTGACAACTGGAAACGTGAAATTGGCCACATTGTCCCTCAACAGTAAATAAGTGGCATGGAGGAAAGAATGCACAGTTGGTGCTATTTCCTTGGGGGGGTTGGTAAGCAAGTATGAAAGATTGGATGTTGCCAAATTTAATCTTTCAGAGTTCAGCAATTACCCTTTTATGTCATCAGTTTTACATGACATAGTCTTCCAAAGCAACCCTGTAACCTTTACTGCATGTCCATGTTCTGTCAGAATATTACTAAGTTTCTAAAATTATCACAGCGAAAAGCCACAAGAATATGAACATTTTACCTCTGTGCAGGATCTCTAGTCCACGTCACTGGCAAATATGTGAAGAGCAGGCAGGTAGGATGGTAAGTACAAACTATTTGACAGTAATTGGCGCTTGGTGTGAAAACCATAGTAAGATCTCCTCCTTGGAAGTAAGTATTTTCATAGATCTGCATCACACATTCTGATATGAAATAACAAAACGTAAATTATCAGAGATGTGGGTGTGGACAGCTCCCTAGGAGAGGGTGAAGACGCTGTCCCTAATTTACCATGCTTTGGCAGGAGAAGACCCCTGTGGCAGGAAAAGAAAGCAAGTGGGGTGAGTAGCACAGATCCTCCGAGAGTATCAGCCCTGCTCTCCAGCCTGGTAAAAGAGTAACCCTCTGGGGTCCCTCACCCCACTCTCAAGGCTGTAGGAGTACAGCCTTGTAGTGGTGGCAGATGCCCTAGGAGTAGGATTGGCCATGAGCAGAGATCCTTCACAGCAGATCTCAGGAGCAGCAGAAGAATTTTCAAAGGGAGACTGGTACAGGGAGCCATTAAGAGGAAAATCAGGAGAAGGATGTACAGATAGCAAAAGGAGTTAGAAAATACGTGAGTGTAATCCAATTGTTGGGGGATTTTCTCAGGCCAGATTCCTAGCTGGTGCCATGTGTGAAACAACTTCAGTGGTTCTCAACATTTTATATACTTTCTACCTTTCAACTTGCCTTGAACCCTGTCCAACTTGCTACAGGACAAAAAAATAAAATAAAATATAGTGCTACAAGAGAGGTATCTCAGGAATCATCAGGAACCAAAATATGCTGGATTACCACCTTTGATCTGCAGGAATATATTGTCAATCCCATACAGAATTCTCTGTTCACACTGCATGGCCTTGTCAATGGTATGAAGATATCTAGTTGGCAACCACATCCCATCTTTCTAAATCAGGGAATTACTCAGATCTCCATGTTAAAGCACAAGAGGACTGGCTTCACAGATGAGCATACAAACTTGTATTTGTCCCTCTCAGTTGGTAGAAAATACACTAATTTTTATTATTGGATCTACAGAAGTTCTCTTTCTGAGCTAAAAGATGAAGAGGAAATGTTCTATTTTGACAGACTGAGAAGAAACCCAACTGAAAAGATTTCATCTAACTTCTTAATCTGTCATTATAAAGATACCATACTGTATCAAAACCTATTTAAAACAAATGCCAAGAACATATTGGATTTTACAATTTTAAAATATTGCAAGCGGATTTTATTGGTAAATATGTTTATAATCTGTACAAAGAAATTCAGCGTCTCCTGCAGAAAGGTAAAATATATCAGCAAAAAATTGACAAAGTAAGGAGTTACTGGCAATGTTTGCAAAATTTGCTAATATTTTTTTTAAAGTTAATCTTTTATTAATATGAAATTTGAGCTTTAAAAATATCTGGATCCACAGAAATTTTCTAAGATTTTAGTCTACTTAAATTTCAATCCAGGTAAAATACTTCTGAAATAATACTACAATTGTCAAACAGATTTTGCTAAAAAAAAGTTAATTATCTCATTGTCCACTGAGAAAATGATTAAAACGTTACTAAACATAAACTCTGTTGGGCATTGGTTATAATCTTTTGGCACAGGGAATTTCAGGGAAATGCAATGTGAGTTTTTGTAGTCGACTTCTGCTAGTCAAAGTAAATCGTTAACATATATTGACATTGAAAAACACAGTCACTGCAGACTTCAGCACTGATACTAATCACTGTCAGCAAAGCCTACTAAAAACTTCCATCCCTAATAATAGGAATCAAAAAATTAATTAGAAACTTCCACTTGCCTTTGAGTTACCCAGACTTAACAGAGTGCAACCCCACTCTCTTGGAACCAGGTTGCATGTATCAATATGTGTCTCCCTTCCAGAATCACGCTGCTCTGCAGCTCTACCCACTTCACTCCACATACAAATACATATTCAGGTCATTTTGAATATTACTCTTTTTAACCGCTCCTTCCTAGAAGACCTGTGTTACTCTATACCAATCTTAGAAATTATATATTGACTTACCACTGTAAACTGAAGCAAGTAAGACAATGAAATAAAAAGTCTGATAAATCCAAATCATCCTAAAAAAAAACAAAAACAACAATAAGGTTTATTAACTCTTGGAGAATTTCTGCTTTGTTTCACAGCAGCATGTTTATTCTTGCAAAGATGGGGGAGCAATATGCCATTAGAATATCATCAATCTCAACTCTGTCCTGGTAGTTAAGTGGGTACTATTACCAACACAGCAAATACGTAACTCACACTCACTACTTTTAGTGCACACTATACAAATTTTAAATTTATCTTTATTTTTTTAACATGCTAAATTTAAGCTGAGAAAGAATCAAATAAATCAACCACACCACAGAATCCAAGAGATCAACATATACTGCCTTGTGGCTATGAAAACTTTCCACAAAATATCAGTTACAATAATTGTTACGTACCTGAACATACAGCAGGTCTGTTTGAGTGGATAAGTTGAGGGTTTTTTTTTTTAAAAAAAAAGCATATTGTTAACTGTTTGTGTTAAATATTACTGTGCCTGCAATGCTAACTTGTCTTTGATGTTTACTTTGAATGGGTGCTCATTCTGTCAATATTGTTACTGACCTTGGACAGCACTTTCAGAGTGTATATAACCAGAACCACACTGAAATCAAAGCACAAGGTTTACACTATATAAGCATTTCCCATTTGAAGACCTTGTAAAACAAAAAGTGACTCCCAGTCAGCCTCCGCTATTAGCATTAGAACCCACAGTTTTACTGCAGCCTTTTCTACACTGCTTTTCTCTTTTGTTGTTAGATGCAGCTCACAGCTTCTTCAGTTTGCCAGAAACCAAAAAATAAACCCACAGCTGTTTGCGTATTTCATAGATAAGAAATGTAAGCGCAACAACTGGAAGTTAAACTTAGTTTATAGCTGATCTAAATCACTTATTTTGATTTCCAGAATTCTTTTAAATTTGTGAAACAAAAAGAAAATAAATTTCAATAAGAAAATTCTTCCAAATCTAAAAAAAAATTCATTTCTAAGTGAAATTGCCAAAGGAAGAACTTTTCCCCTTTCTTCCTCTTTTTTCTCTTCTTTTTGACTGAATATGTTAGCAACACAGATGTGCTCTGTGCAATATGTGCCAAAATCACAACAGCCGTGATCCTTTTAAGCATGTTGATCATAGAATCATAGAATGATTTGGGTTTGGGTTGGAAGGGACTTAGAGATCATCTTCTTGTAACTCCCTTGCCATGGGCAAGAACACCTGCCACTAGATCAAGTTGCTCGAATCCCAGTCCAGCCTGGTCTTGAACACCTCCAGGGTGACTGAAATGACTTCCCTGTGACTGATATGCCAGTAAGGCCTCCAGGTCCTCCTTACAAAAGAACAGCTATCCTGAGGACTCACCTTCCTGTGCATCAGCTTTTTCATCATCACGTACTTGTAGAAGAGGGCTGAAACACTTTCAGTACAACTGCGCTTGTATTTAACTGCTCTCTTCTGGTTTGTGTGCCACAGTGAGAGGGGGGAGCAGTGGAAGGCTTTACTGCAAAACACAGTGATAACTAATTTCTGAACATGAGGAGTTTATAATGCCTATAGAACTCTGATCTTCTTCAGCTCAGATGAGATTTTTCAACACTTGAGACATAGAATTTTCACAATCCTGAATGTAATAAAAAACACTATCATGTATCCAAATTTTCGTAAACAAAACAAGCTGAATTCACATGTATTCAATTAAAAATGACGTATTCAATTAAAATAATCATGATTGCTTCCTTTTTTTGGCATACTGAGGGAGGCATTAAACTTGGTGGCCAAAAGTTTTTGAAACTTCTCTCCAAGGGCTTTTAATTTTCAACTGAGAAATTGTGCAGTGTTTTTTCAGTTTCAGTTCATTATCAACTCACTAGAAAAAAAAAAAAAAGCAAAATAAAACAAGCAACCCTAATTGGTTTGGAAAACACAGAGATATAACTCAAATGGGAAGAAAAAGAGGGAAGAATCATGATGAATTTCACCAAGACTGTGTGTCTCGTTATACATATACATGCATTGAAAATTTCTGTATTATTTTGTTTCTATAATCTGTAGTTAATAAATCTATCTTAGGAAAAGGAGCCCTTTGGTGATAGTTGTTTATTTCAGAAGCAAATCAGTGGGAAAAAAAAAAAGAAAAGAAAAAAGACTTCCTTAAAACAGCAGTTTTTAAACATATATACCACATTCCTTCGAAAAGTATATGTCATTTTAACTGCATCTGTGTGTACGTCAATTGGATGTGATGGTGAAACTGAAAAATAAGACAGTAATGCTATTCAAAGGGAATCACAACAAGTACATTCACTTTGGAATAAAAAGGCATTTTCTCTCAGGGGACCTCTTGTACCCACATGACCGACACTGCCTTGTTTACTCTGGTGAACTTTTACTCAAATTCACAGAGCTGTACCTCTGTACAGAGAAAATGCATTATGAACAGCTTGCTACTGAATGAATTCATAGAATCATAGTATGGTTTGAGTTGGAAGGGATCTTTAAGATCAACTAGTTCCAATCCCCTCCTCTAGGCTGAGATACCTCCCACTAGACCAGGATGCTCAAAGCCCCATCCAGCCTGGCTTTGAATGCTCCCAGGGAGAGGGCATCCACAACCTTGCTGGGCAGCCTGTTCCAGAGTCTCAACAAATTCACAGCAAAGAATTTCTTCCTAATATCCAGTCTAAATCTACCCTCTTTCTGTTTAAAAGCATTTCCCCTTCTCCTGTCACTACATGCCCTTGTAAAAAGTCCCTCCCCAGCTTTCCTGTAGGCCTCTTTCAGGTACTGGAAGGCCACTATAGGGTCCCCACGGAGCCTTTTCTTCTTGAGGCTGAAGAGTCCCAGCTCTCTCAGCCTGTCCTCATAGGGGAGGTGCTCCATCCCTCTGATCATCATCATGGCCCTCCTCTGGACCTGATCCAACAACTCAATGTCCTTTTTGTGCCGGGGGCCCCAGAACTGGATGCAATACTCCAGGTAGAGTCTTATGAGGGCAGAGTAGAGGGGCAAAATCACACCCTTCAACCTGCAGGTCACACTTCTCTTGATGTGACCCAGGACACGGTTGGCCCTCTAGGCTGCAAGCACACATGGCCAGCTCATGTTGTCTCTTCCATCAACTGACACCCTCAAAGCTTTCTCCTCAGGGCTGCTCTCAAGCCATTCTCTGCTCAACCTGTATCTGTGCTTAGGATTGTCCCTACCCAGGTGCAGGACATTGCACTTTGCCTTGTTGAACTTCATGAGGTTGGCATGGGCCCACATCTCAAGTCTTTCCAGGTCCTTCTGGATAGCATCCCATCTTATATCAATCTTATAACTCAAAAAGTATCTTCAAGATCAGAGAGGATACACCTCAGAGAGGTGTATCTAGCCTTTGTGATGGGACACCTATAGTCGTGATCTGGAACAAGATGAAGAGAATCTCAGAGACAATGTGGGAAGGCACCAGCAAAACAGAAACAGCACAAGGTCACATTTCTATATGCCTTTGTGCACATCCTCCTACCTGAACGAGGGTGCTATAATAGTATAACAAATATGGTTCTGAATGCTGCAGCAGAAAAAAAGCAATAGAGTATTCTAAACTATTCCCTCTGCATCTTTAATTCCGTGCAGTAAGCATTTTATAAATTAAAAACACTAAAATGTAATAGCAAATGCTGCTAAAACAAGCACTAAAAATTAAAACTCAAATTCTCCTACTTTTGATGAAAAATTGCATCTGTATCCATGCATTACTTGAGTAAAGAGCCAGCTTTCTCACTATGCTAAAGTTTTCTCACGTTTGATTTGATTCCACTCAAAAGGGTAGAATACTGGCTAGAGTAACAACTTTCCATTTGTGGAAAGTGCTGAATTGCAGATTACATTGAAATAAAAGCAATGTGGAAATCCATTTACTGAAATTACATATCCTAGATATACAGCTCAGAAATATCTGCACATACCTGCCTTCCTAGATATATAGCTCAGAAATATCTACACATCAGTTGTCAAAAAATAAAACAATGCAGATCAAATTCAGGATCACAGAAAAAACAGCAAGAAAAATAACAAATCACCTATGAGTTTGCTTTGTAAAATTCTTCCTATACATTTGATCTATTTAAAGATAGATGCGATCTCTTTCTTGCAGAGAATTACATAGCTACCCCAGTCCTTGCTTCTTGCAGCTAAAACACCTGATGCTTGTCACTGTTAGGCAGTGAAGCAGAAAGAGAGAACATTTCAACGTAGTGAAGGGTCCCAGTGACTTGATCAGGCCCTGTACATCTTGGCCAATGACAGTCATCAAATAATAACTCTTGGCTGTGTGTGTCCCTGAACTACTACCCTGCAGTCAGGTCTGCAAGTTTGGGCATGCTTCTTTTCCCTCAATATATTCTGCATTTCCAGTGAACAACTTGCATCACCACAGGTTATACTCTCCATATGGATCAGAAAAGCTCATTTGTCTAGGAGAAGATAATAATCGTACTTAGCAAAAAATTCCTATTTTCAGAAGAATCTAAAATTTTGTTTAGAAAAGTGGGTTAATTTAGCTTTTAATCCATACAAACCAAGAAGATCATCTTCAAATATGACCTGCATATGAACTGAGGTAATAGGCTGAGACATCTGCAAAAGATTGGCACCAATACCAAATCTAGGAACAGAATTGAGGTAGAATCCACTCAAAGCTCTTTGAGTCTTTTACCTGCTGGCAGAGGACCAACAGTGAGATGCCATTTTTAATCAAAAAAAGCAAGAGGATCTGCATGCAGCAGAGTACTAACTTCTACACATGAGTTTCTGTCTTTTGCTGTATGAGGATTAAGTTCCAGAAGGTGTCCAGTTAGCAGCAATGTTCCCATTTCCAGCACGTGTCCCAGAAGTGATTGTCAGCAGCCCAAAAAGCAGCCCTGGAAGCACAATAAATAAGCACTAAGAAGTCACTTAAAGGCTCTGTAGTCAGTTTGCTTTGTAAAAGTCACATATGCCAATTCAGAAATAATCACACAACCTTTCTTAGTCATCCCTGCAGAGAGTTTTGTCCTTTCTGCCACCATAAGAAAGGGTTCTTTGTATAAGCCAAGGCTATCACCTCCTCACAGAAGACAGTTATATTGCAGAAGCAGCCCCACCACCCATCATTAGCATCTCTGAGGTTAATCTTTATGAGCCATTGCTCAGGAGTAACACGGCGGGGTTTTAGAATTCAGCCACTGACTTCAGATCCAAGCATCACCAGATGCCCAGCCATCAGAACAAAATCACAAACAGCTCTGTACTTGTAGCTTTTAAACACATAATCTTTCATTGTTCCTTTACTTGGTTGGGAAACCTGGCACGGCCGCGCTGATTGCTTAAGTCTTACATTTCTTTTGTCTGTTTTGTTGGGTTTTTTTTAAGAGACTATCCAGAACCAACAACAACACACCACGTGACTCAGGTTAATAAGAGCACATGCTGCACACAACACACAGGATTAACATCTACCCTGGCAGCAGAAAATTCCTGTTCTTTCAGCATTGATTTCCTCAAGATTTATTTCCTTAGCAACCACACTTTTCTTCAGAGCAGTTTTCACAGCAAAAGATGAGAGGTCAGTGCCTTTTTGGAGAATACATGGAACTACATCAGTCCTGGCAAAGAATGCAGAAAACGGCGTTTGTGTAGACAGATTATTTCCTTATTGAAAGGACTGTTACAGAGTGGTAAATTTTGAAAATTGTTTCCACAAAATAGATCTCATAGAAGAAAAGTCTGTAGGTGGTTTAGTATTGTGCTTTCACATGTTTTCACACTAAATCAAGTGGATTAGAATACCAGAATGACTAGAGGAATAATCAAGAATAGATAATCCTTAACAGAAGACTGCTTTTGTCTATTTTACAGTTACCTATTCCTTCAAAAGGAAAAGCCTCCTAGCGACAA
Organism: Pavo muticus; assembly: GCA_016647715.1. Lineage (NCBI taxonomy): Eukaryota > Metazoa > Chordata > Aves > Galliformes > Phasianidae > Pavo > Pavo muticus. Next base: position 3,113,703 of record JACDJE010000016.1, on the reverse strand, counting down.
AATTTGGAAGAAGGAAGAAATTATTTAAGTTCAATTAACCTCTTAGGGACACCTCTGGATACAACTATGAATTCAAAGTTGAAATTGGTTATGAAACTTTAATACCATTGAATAAGTCAACAAATCATACACCTCCCTTGATTTCATATGGTGTGAAACAAATACAGCAGTCTCTGTAGAGGTATGCTGCTGTTGCATTTTCAAAGGAAAGGAAGATCAAATGGATGCCCTCAGGCTGGCTAGGCGCTTCTCTCTTAGTTCCTCAAATGTATTTAGGTATACCGAGTAGGAAAAATATAAAGAAAAACTAGATTTTTTGTGAACTTCTAACTGAGATTGTTGCTAACAGAAATGCTTAACATAACAATATATTTGCTTCTCTGCTCACCAAAGAGGTCCTATGCTCTTCTGTCATTGTGTCACCCCAGAGAGCTGCATGAGTGCTTTTTGATTCCACCTGAGATTCCTTAAAGAAGGAACAGTCAAATTTCTGCAGGCACTTCATTCCATCACTGTAATTCCTTTTCAGCACCAATAAGCACAAAATTCTCTGCATTGAATTCAGGACTCCAGAAGGCAAGAGCAGACTGACTCATTGTTTGAGCTTTGACTAACACAGTAAATCCAGATAATTCATCACCACCCAGGAACTGATAATAACTAATAACTCACCAGTGATTTACCAGATATATAATTTTTACAAATAAAAACTCATTCCATTCTGAGGCAAAATAGAAGTTTATTCTCCGAACTTGTAATAATATGTTGTATCTGCTAATATGAAATTGTACAGCTTGCACACCATCTCATTCATGGTATGACTATATGGAATGCTGTCTATTGCAGATTGTGCTAAAAATAATTCAGAGCACTTGCTACTTAAGAACTACTGCTTACAAAGGAGGAGTATATTTATCAGAGATTTTCGCTTCATTTTCATAGATGTAGTCATCACTAGAAGAGAAAAAACTTGTAGCAAGTAGGAGAATTGTTCACTTGCACTCTTAAAGCAAAAACAAACAAACAAAAATACAGAAAGTTTTGAGACTACTGGTTATTTCACAGGTGCTATGAAAAATAATCAGCTCTCTCCATCAAAAACATTACTGTTGTTAGCACCTTCATTTCAGGGTTTTTGCATTGTTGCAATAGAATAGCTTCATCTGAGGAGATAAGGCACCAAGATTTGATGTTTAATGATTCGCAATTCAAAAATGAACATGAAGCTCTCATGTACGAGAAGAGTAGAGTAACTTATGTTACATTGTATTTGATTAAACAATCAGCAACATTTATCTCCAACAAATTGCAGGACTGCAATCAAAACATCTGATTTAAAACACATCTCAGTCCAAATATCTTGGAAGTTTCTGGGAAAACAGAATCTTGAATTTCCTTTCATTCTGTTGTGGTTTTTGGTCTTCTCTTCAGCTGAACCCAGATGCCATTATTTGGACGAAGAATTAGTTCTCCTGACAGACCAAGCTCTTCTGGCTTTTGAGAACAGTCCACCCAAAAGCGCCGCAGGATGAGGGCTAGAAGAGTTTTCTCTTCCATTTGTGCAAAGCGCTGGCCTATGGATTACAGTGCAGTAAAAAAAGGTCATTGTCAAGTTGCAGCAACACTTACCTGTCCACAGTGATACCCCTAGGAACACAGGGCAGAAAGGACCATGTGGGCTAAAATCAAGGTCATACAGATACTACGGAAGTTATTACTATTCTCTGCATGACATCTCTGTCATTTCTTGGCCAACTTATGGCACATTTTTCTTCCCACAGTCCATAGTACTCAAACACTGAACAGGAGACTATCAAAAGTTTACATGGACCTAAAACAAAACACAGCCCCATCACTTCTCTTAGGACCAGGAAAGGGAAGAATGACCAGAGCATGAGATGATGCAGCATAGGGACAGCAGGAAGAGCCTTCTTTTGCTCCACAGTAAACTGCTTTGCCATCCCGAAGCAAGGAAAATAAGTCTGGAAGCAATCTTGTCCTGACACAGGAGCCTATCCACATGCTGCCATGACAGGCAGGCAGTAAAGAGGAAAGACCAGTCTGATGTGCATTGAGCCTTGTGAAGAAAGGAAACCTTTGGGGAGAAAAATAAAGTGTTGCAGCTCAAGTACAAGGCTGACAGGGGAAACAGCACTCAGAAGCCTGGGGGGCCACCAACAGGCACATCGAGTCTCCAATTTATGATACACTCACTGCTGCCATGGTCACCACACTACTAGCAGCATAGGTACCTTATGAGGGCTTCCTCTTCAGCTACATACCAATGCAGTTCCTGGGGCCAGCAGAGAAGGGCACATAAGCATACGGGTGCCTTCCTTTACTATTTTCAGGGAAGAAACGCTCAGGCCTGAATTCCTCTGGCTCAGGGAAGATCTCAGGATCTCTATGCAGTACATAAGTTAAGATAAGGACATTTGTGCCTTTTGGTAGCTTATATCCTCCTAAAAGAAAACAAGAAAAGAAGGAAATAGAACAACAACAACAACAAAAAGCTAAACAACAGTGGGGAAAAAAAAGTGATTTCCTATAAACAACCACGCAGTCAAATAAACAAACAATCAAAATACCTGTCCTTTACTTGGGAAACACTTCCACTAAAATTGCTGGAATGGAAGCGGCAAACATCAGCAAAACTGGATGTTACTTACGAATACGGCAATCCTCTTGCAAGGAACGAGCAAACATGGGAACTGAAGGGAAGAGCCTCAGGGCTTCTTTCACAACACACTCAAGGTATCGAAGTTTCTTCAAATCATCCACTGTAACAGGACGCTCTGTGTTGCCTAGCCAAAAGAAAATAGGGATGGGAGGGGAACAAGATGGGTTTACTCTGCTCTGATTAAACAAATGCATCCCATCTCCCTCCAGGAGTTGAGATCATAATGTACCAGCACCAAACAGGAAAAGGTGGTAATACAGACAGTGAACATATGCCTTGGCCCATGAATGTAAGTTGGGCTGTAGTCTCCTACAGACAATCCAGTACCTATCCCCATCACACCTAGCTACTGGAATCTCCAGAATGACCACAAGACCTGTTCCTACATGCACTTCTACCTCTAGGTTAACAATGATACTATCAAAGCCCCACCCACAAATGCAAAAACCACTATAACCCCAATGAAGGAGTAAAGAAAATATACCGAACACCTCGTCCAATTCTTGGTGAACCTTCTTCTGGGCTTCAGGATGATGACCAAGCAAATATAGGACCCAGTTCATAGCAGCTGCTGTTGTATCATGACCCTAAAGTCAAGATTTACAAAGACATTCACTTCAGCTCTATACCTGGGCACAAGTATGCTAAATAAATACAGCTAGCAGGGTAAGTGAGCTCTATTACTCCAGCAACCTTAAGAAAAAAATAATAAGAGCGATGAACTCTATTCTACGCACACAAGATGATTCAGGATTAATACTGTGTGCCTGAAGGCTGACTAAAAGTAAAAAACTGCTGAAATAACCCAGCAAAAATCCTTCTTTTTTCTACTCTGCCTCCTGAAAATTGCATTAATTACCAGGGTCTTTCTCTTGTATATTGTCTCAGATGATGATGCCTGCTGCTTGCTCCTTTTCAGGAATCCAGTGACCAGCTCCTATGGCTCTACACAGGTCAGTAACTCTTGCAATTTTTCCCCTTCGTGCTAAGTGTTGGATAAGCTGTTCAGCGAGGTATATCAGAGCAGTGTCTCTGTATATCTAGGTAATGAAATAGATGTAAAGTCATCTTTTCTTTTACTGTCCAGTCTATGACATCAAGTGCTGGTGACTGATACAGTAGATGTACCAGGGACACTATCTGTAATCTCCAAAAAACTTTACCTAGAATGGCCTAATGAGACACAGTTGAGTGGTCAGAGGAGGAGATACTATTTGGTTTCCTAAGAGAATTGCTCTCAGCACTGCAAAAAAATAAGTGAAAGGATAGGGAAAGGGAACAAAACAAAAACAAAACAAGACTGATGGGAACAGAAAAAGTAAAAGCTGACCATCAAATTAGATTGGCACCAAGGAATTCCATTTATTCTGTAGTGTCATATGCTATGGAGTATTTCAGGAATGGGAAAACAGCAAGAGTTTCTCTAAGTTAAAGTGGCATAAATATAATTCTGAGTTAAGCTCCTCTGAGGCAGAATTCAGGTCCGCCAAATAGAAGTATGACGAAAATAGTCCTACACATATATTTCACTGAACAGGGAACCAGATGATGGTGCCAAGAAGACACTATCAATGCACAGTTATGATAGAACCAGGAGGTTACAGCCAGCATGGCAAGGGTCAGTATGAAAGAACTGATAAAGATGTGAGGCATAACATCAACATTTAGAGTTCTCATTAGCATGGATGAGGCTTGTAGCAGGAGCTGAAGCTCCATTTCAGTCATCAAGCTCTTATTATGTCTTACTGCGTATCTATTTGTATGGGCAGAGCCTGTTCGTGTAGACAGGACCTGCTACGCGTACTGCTCCACATTTTGTCCAGGCACAAAATTCTAGATCCATAATTTATCTCCCACAGGCATTTCCTCTTAGGCTTCTAGGGATAAAATAACTTGATACTAAAAGCAGCTTCTCAAACTAAGAAAAGGAAGTTTCACCTGTAAGAGGTGAATCTTGCATTCTGGAAAAAAAGAAGAACAAAACACAATAGCTTCCATGGGTACCTCAAACATGAAAGTATCTACTTCTTCACGAATGTCCTCGTAGCTGAGTTTTTTTCCTTCATCATCTGTGGCATTCAGCAGCATGTCCAAGAAAGCTTCTCTCTTTTTGGATCCACTTTTTTCTTCACTGTTCACATCAGTATTGTGTTTTTTTAGCTTGGTATTTTCAAGTTCTGCAACTTTTTCTGCAATGACCTGAAATTAAAACCATTATATTGCATATGATGCATGCAGTGTATACGCACATTCTACACCACACAGAATTGTCTCAACATGTTAAAACATCTGTAGCAGTCCACACAAGGTGGGACTAATTAGAATAGCTGTTAGCTTCAGCTTTTAAATCTTAGCTGACTATATTTTAGTAGATGAAATATGCCCTTCTTGTCCCAGTCAGAGAAGACTACAAAAATATGAACAGAACAACCACCAAGAAGAAATCAACCCCAACCCAATCACTCGGGAAAGGAACATTTTTCCAGCCTCTGGGAAACCCAGAAGATGGAAGAGAACCAAAGGCACTTCACAAGTCTACATCAGAATTATACATAGCATGACTGGAACCACTACACTGAAGACTCCCAGCTTTTCTTTGGTATCAGAGTAATGTTTGACTTTACTCTTTTTAGGTCAATGTGACAGATGGAGAGCTCCTGTCAGAGAGAGAAAAACAACAACAAGAGGGAAAAAAAAAAAAAATTTATTATTTTTGGTAAAAAAATCAGTGAGAGGGAAAAAACACAAGAAAAGGGGCTATGAAGTACATAATTCTGTTCAGTACAAGCACTGGATGTGGAAAAATACGATTACGCACACATTTTTTCCCTCACTGAACATACACTCATAAAACTATTTGTCCCTGCTTTGTCAGCACCTACACTAAGTGATATTATTATTTTTACTTCCTTTGTCATCTTCTACTAGTATTTCACTTCTTATATCTAATGCAGCAGTCCAACATGAGAGGACAGCAATATTATTACCTCAACTCCTTTTCTCACATTCTTCACTGCTGTGATTTCCAATAAGAGTAAGCAAAATATAACCTGAGCTATTTAAAAACAATTCTCAGAGTTTCACTCTGACAGAACCCAGCATGATAGGAATGCCCAGTTCTCTATACACTGTAGCTGTACATAGCCAATACAGCTCATTGGGGGTACTAAAAGTTCAGGGACTATTTCATCTGCTATAGGCACTGATACCTTGACACTGCAGGGCTATATACACCTATTTCCACGAAAACAGCCTCTTGGTAACATCTTAACAGTGGGCTTGAGAGGGCAGCCTTTGGCAAAAAACAGCACAAGTGCTACTCAATGAGAGAAATGGATGTTACTTTCACAGCCTAGAACAGTGAAATAAGACTGCATTTTATACAAAGTTAGTAATGTATGCTCAATGATTTCCACACAGAAGTGCCTTACTGTTGATGTGGGAACGTGGATGTATTATTTAAGCAGTTCTGCTCAGAAGGACAGAGTGCAATATTCCTTTGGACTAGTGCACTCCCTTGCTCAAAACTGAGACCACCTGACAGAAAAACCAGGTATTTTCAGGGTATTCCTCAGCATCACAACAGAGCAATAGTTCTAATAAATGTATATTAAGAGTGTTGAATCTCATCTCCCATTTGGAAGCTATCTACCAAGTGCAAAACCTCTCTATCAACTAAAATGTAATATTAAAAAAAGAAAAAGAGGCTATACTGTATCTGTAAAACTGTGCAGAATCTTAAGACTCCTCTCATGCTCTCTTCCTTCCTTGAACAGAACATACAAAAGGTCATGCCAAAGCCAAGGGCTCTTCTGTCGCTGTTGGATTAGATCACTCATCCTAGGGGTACAAAAATTACATCAAGTAAATTTGTCACCAAAAATTACATTCACAGCACTTTTTCAAGAATCAAAAATGCATGTACATTTGGACACAGAGCCTCAGAGGAGGAATTATTACCTTCAATACTGAAGATTAACTGAATGGCAGCTGACACTTTGCAACCTCAGCCTCCCATTGCATATACTCATAATAGAAGAACTTCAGGAGTTTTCCTAGCCTTCTTAGCTTTCTAACTCCACTTGTATCATCCTCACCTCCAACCCTGGCTCACAGAGCAAATTAAGTAACACTGGCAACAACAATTCCAACCTAATTACAAAGTAGTGAAGGAAGAATCTTCACTTACCTGTAGACAGCACGAACATACTCAGAATCCTTATTGTCCTGAGCACCCACATTCCTGCCCATTGCAGTTTCTAGAAGGAGAAAATTATCACTGTTTCGCAAGTTCAAAGTGGAATGCAGAGTCCCTGGTACACAGTGTTAATATTGTTCCCAGCCTCTGATTGTCACCACACTGTCAATCTGACAAGTAAATACACATAACCCTTTCCAGATAACAAGCCTGATCTACGTTTCCATGCACAGAAACCCTGCTCCTCAGCAAAACCTTACTGTAGATTCCTACTTCTGCCCTGCTTATCCCACAAGCTCAGCTCAGTGCTCACCTGATCAGTGGCCCATTACATGGACCCCTGGAGAAAAGATGATCTTGCACACAATAAGCAGAGACATTCATCTCCTCACACAACACAGTACCACTATACTCATGAGCATCTGCATCATTCACTGCCCTACCACAAGAACTGAAGAGGACTTACCACAGATAATATCAAGGGCACACAGAGTGATGTCTGTAAAGATATTAAATGGTTCTTTGTCAACATGCTTCTCAAGTTTCTCCAACAAAATACCCCCTTGTTCATTCATAACCTCTAGGAAGTCATTTAAGATTGCAAAGTGGAATGTGGGGGTTATCATCTTCCTCCGTGACCGCCACTTGTCTCCAGTGCTGCAAAAGTGACAGGGGAAAGGGAAAGGCTGAAACTCCAACTCCTCTCTATTACAGGAAACACATAGTAAAAACTGCACCTGGAACACCTTCACAAATGGGCATGCTGTGGCTGACTCTTCAATATGCCTATTACGCTCACCAGAAGGAGCAAGTGGGAAACATTTCTTGCTTCAGTTCTCTGTGAAGCACAAGCTGTCATTTCCATATCTGCTGTCAACAAAAGAAGTTACCAACAATTCTTCAAGCAATGCAGCCACACAGTCACTTAGTGCACAGGTTCAGAGCGAGTGAGCAGAGTCTATCTGTAGGACAAACCAGCGATTCAACATTAAGGCCTAACTCACCTCATATCTGTGAACGACCACCTGTGCTTGCCCATTTGCTGACTATCTTGGACATTAGGGCTGTGGATATCATGCCAATGAACAACTGCCTCAAGATTTGGCTACGAAGTATCCACAAGTCTGTGAAAGAGCCACAGGTGGTGGTACTAGCTTTCAGAGGTTCTTCTTCATTTTTCTGAATCAGGTGCCCCATCAGCACACAACTAGATGCTCTTCTTACGGGGCAAATCATCACAACAGTTCTCCAGTTAACCTGCCATTGGGCCAGCTTAGCTTGCTGTCTTCCTGAACTGCTCTTAATCAGCAAAGATAAAGAGAGTAAAATATTTCTATGTTTTGCAAGCTCAAGGAAGTAAAAATATCTCTAAAAGTCTACCTGGTGAAAAAACAACTGGTTTTTGGGAGCATATGCCACACATACACCCAGGAACCTCAACTCTGCACTTCGCTGTTGATTACTACCTCTCTTGTGTAAGGGACACAAACAAAATACAGGTAAAATGGCACTTCTCATCCTCCCACATATACTTGCACCTTCTACACCACACAATCAGAGCTGGCTTTTAGAATACCGTGATCCCATCAAGAAGCAGGAGAAGTTCACTAAGAGCTCCAAATAAGCAACAAAGCTCCACTGCTAACAGGAGGAGTTTGAAGTACCAAGAAGAGGCACAGAGGCATCAGGCTTGTATATCGGACTATATTTGCCTTGTTCTGACACTTGAATATCTGCATTATTGAAATCAAAAACTTTCCTCAACCCTATCAAAGACCGGCGAACAGAAAAGTCTTACACCACTGCTCTTTTCTCTTTCCAGTCCTTGCCTGCACTCTGAGCCAGGCTCACTTCTTATGAGTCTCCATTCCTCCATGAAGGAAATAAAGTACTGGGTACGGATACTCTCCCATCTCACCCCAAAGCATCACCAAACTCAAGAAAGGCTCCACAAGAAAGTCTGCAGTTTCACCAGCTGAAGTAAGCGGTACACAAGCAGTACTGCCACAGTAATCATATTCAATACAACAGTCAAAACACTGAGCATGTCGCACAGCAAACTAGAGGACACTACTTTCCATGGGATACAACTTTTCAAAACACAGATTCTTTCAAAAACTCTGGGCAAAAAAGTATCAATGGTCAGATTTATCAAAAAATAGGTAACACCAAACTATTTTTTATCAGGCATTAGCAGCATAAGAATAGCCAAGACCATCACAATAAATAAGATTTCTAGAGCTACTATCTATACCTGTCCAGAGATACACACAACATTCCTGCCACTAAGCACTCTTCCTACCATATAGCCTGCAAATTTTAAGATGGCAATAATGAATCAAACTTGTATTTTACTATACCTTGTCAGAAGTCCAGTCCCCAGCCATGGGTGCAGAAATCTGTACAGGAATGATTTTTGTATATGCTTCGAACTGCTCAGAATAACCTGTCAGAAAATGAGAGGGCAAAAAACATGACTTGTTAGATGGAGAGAGATCTTCAGCAGAGATTACATCACATAGCCTCAGTTCATCCATGAAAATGCCCTGAGCCTCAGGAAAATGTAAATGCACCAGCCGGTACACAGGGGAAACACACAATTTACACCCTCAAAGTCTTTCCATAAATATCTCAATCCCAAGAAATAGTGAAATACTCAAAGTCTACGACCTCCACTCCCCTTATCTTCCTCAAAATCTCTGTCACCAGCAGAGCTTAGAGAAACCCAGTGGTTGCCAACCTCAGCCAAATTCACCAGAATTACCATTTCTTTGCAGAAAAATTGGCATCTGCAAGGGTGTTTTTCAGCAAGAAAAGAACACTACCCCCTTCTTCTCTGATAATACCACATTGAAATTATAGAGTAATCAGCTTAACAACTAGCAGTCCCTAAATGGGCATAATTTTTTCATTACTTTCACAAATAACCAAAACAGCACTAAACAATTTCATCAGATGATAGGGTGAAACTTAACATTTAGTCGCTCATAAAATGTGTACAATTTCAGAACAAGCTGATACGAGTGGTGTATTCTGGATTTTTTCCCCTAAGTCATCTTTTGCACACCAAATCTTTGTTCTCCACCTTGCCTTACACTTCTGCCCACTGTTGTCAATCTGATGTCACCACCCAGTTCCAATAGAAACTGTATATCACAGCAAGGAAACAGCTCCACCTTCACAGCTCGAGGGCAATCACTGTCCATAGCTCAACTAACAACTACATTTCATGACATAAAAACAGACTCATCTATTCTCGTGAAAAAGTCAAGTAGATATAAGGACTGCAAATAGCATTTCATAATGCCTTACCTCTATTTCAGTGGCTCAGACTTCCCCGCTATGGGCTTACCAGTTCTGATCTTTGGAGCAGAAGCTTCCACACATGAAAACAAGACTAAAGGGGGAGTTTCTTTGTACAAAACATATTAATTGGATGCTTTCGTTTCTTGATCCATCTTCTGCATTGAATTCTTCCAAGATTAGGCTTTTTAATTCTTATGTTTACGGCTTTTCTTTTGCATGGGATCAGAGGATAGCCTCAAGTTAAACAAGTTCAAGTCCTTTTTTGCAAAAATTACACTGACAGAATAGAAACTAACAGCTTGAGCTTGATTTGCATGACAGTAAAACTGATAAAAAGGAGACAAGCACTCTCACCTCCACACTATCAGGATGGAACAATACCGTGACAGGCAATGGACCTAACCAGAGTTTGAACATTGGCATTTTCCTGAATTCATCAGCATACTGTTGTAGTTGTTTAAAAAAACCTAGAATTGAAAAAACAGATTAAGTAAAAGGGCTCTTTCGCTGGAGATGAAAGACTCTTGTGATGAAGTTTCTCATCTTATACTCTATAATTACGTTTTTGTTGTAGTATTATCTCACTACAATGAGTGAGCAGCATATTTTTCTCCTGTCTATTAGTGCTCACAGGAGCTCTTCTTCATGGCCTCACTCTCAAAGGTTCTGTATTCTAGAGAAACCCCACCAAAATGTAGACAAGATAGTTTGACTTAAGCTATTTCAGAGCACTGTAGAATAGGCTTGCTGCACTACAATGTTTTTGTTACAACTTGAACCAAATTAACTTCATCAAAATTTACATTTTGGTTTGCTTGGAACTAGCCAAAATGCTGCATCAAGACACTACCTTACTTCCCAAGTATTGCACCAAGCCTTTTCCCATCTGATACTTCTTTCACAGATGGTAAACTTACGATACACACACAAGTGACACAGCACACAGTAATGGCAGAGCGTTGTGCAGGAACAAGTATCACTCAGAACGTCCAGTAGTTGATAATGGCAGAGGCCTTTAAAAGCAGGCTGTCAAAGGATTAAACAACTCTCATCATTTTAGAAACATTACTGAAGGATAAATGACTGTTTACAAAGACATTGTGGACTTAGCAATTCAGATGCCCTTATCTCTAAGGACACAAATGCTCATAGGATCATCTATGCCATGAATTACATGAGAGATTGCACCATTGCACAGCTGCCAGTTGGATTTCATAGTACTGAGACAGTCAGTACTCCACCCATCTTGTTATCCACTTAGCCAGGCCGTACCTTTCTAGTTCAGCTATACAGAAGCATGGGATATGGTATCAAAGACCTTGCTGAATCAAATTAAACAGCGTTATGCTCTTCCCTTGCCACATGTCCCATTATCTCATCATAGAAGGCAATCAGGCTGGCTCTGGAGTTCTAGAGGAGGTGGCTGCTATCAAGATGTCTAAGGATTAAATCTGACTTTGCCCTTTCACAAACTAGACTAAACAACAAATGACCTCCTCCCAGTGCCTATGCAGAATTCAAAAGTCAAAGGTTCCAAAATGGAATGATGATTGGTTTCCTGATAGATACCCAAATACAGCATTCCCTAGTCTTATGCAAAGTTCTAATGGCACCTTATCCAGAAGGTGTCCAGATTATCTTACTCTATTCTGATTTTTCTTTTCCGATTTTTCTTTTCCTGGCACTGATATGATTAAAGTATAACAAGTTTCCAGTGTTTGTCTCTTGATATCAGTAAGATCACAGCCGTTTGAAAGTGATCCTTTGTTGCTTTCTGCTGTAAAATCTCACCCTTTTCTTTCATAAAACATTATTTCACTGAATTGCTACATTTTTATGAAAAAAAATAAACCACACACTTCACTCATATTTATAGGAATAAACAAGAACAGAGACAGACAGTCGTGGGCTTAATAAAGCATGGAGACTACATGACTCCTGCTAAGAAGGAGATTGGAGACTCCACAGAACATAAAATTCTCAAATTTCTTTCCAGAGAGAGAAGTGATATTCTTAAAAAAATAAAGTTTTAAAAAAGTGCCTCTCATTCAGACTATTCACTACATTCTGATCCTGCTCACTTCTAGCAAAGATCTCTCAGATCTGTATGTAGGAGAAGCAAGGTTGTATATATAGGAATGTTTTGTTTCCACGGGATGCAAGGGCACACATTGTGAACAGGCAGAGGGAACATCTCTGTGTGTCAGCACTGAGCAATGTGTGGGCCCATGCTATGCTTGTCCTCATGACTTCCATGCACTCCCTGTGACTCTCTTTGGGCATCATACCTAACAGAGCAGGTGCACAGCCAGGAATGTGAGTGCACAGAGCAGGCTGACACACATAGACATGCCCAGAAGAGACTACTATTGCACTGACAGCACAGCTGGAGTAGTTTTCACATCAGAGGGACTACACAGGAAAGAACTGTGCTCCTGTGCAAGACAGGGTATCTGATGGAAAGGGAACATGCACTCTTTGCATTTGTGTTCCCTCAAGAATCTGGCTGAAAGAAGGCACTACTGATCAACACAGGCACAGTAAAATTTGCTTTTGAAAGATGTCTTGCAAATAATAACTTATTTTGAATCTAATGCAGAAACCTAACGGAGAGCTAAATCTGAAAATGACCTAGTAGTTTAGCATGCTGTAATTCCCTTGCATTTTCTCACTGAGGAAAACAATGTTGTTGAAGTACTTCTGCTTCCTGAGTTAAAAGCTTTGGATTACAGCTAAGAGCTGTGCTATGGATACAGTGGTCTGTGTTAGGAAACAGTACTTCCTGTAAAGGCAGCCAAGCACACTTCTTGCAAAAATATATTCCACAGCATTTTCACTGCTCATCTATGAGAGCAAGAAAGAGTCCCAAGTCCAGCACTAGTACCTGGAAACCACTATCAGATTCAACCTCTAACTAATCTTTGACTAATGGTAATGCCACGTTTATACTGTTTCTCTCCTCCACTGCTCGTTTCTCAGTTTTCCTCTGTAGGAGTCCACAGCCCCAGAGCTACCTGTAGGCAGTGGCACATCCTGCCACCTGCCAGCCATGACTTGGCCACTAACACACTTCCCCAGGGCTGGCTCCTGCATCAAGACCCATGCAGTGCCAGGACCCCACAGCTGGCAGAGAAGCTGTCCTTACCTTCTCCATTCGGCTCCAACAGAAGAGCATTTCCCACAAATGGGTAGCATGGACTGATGCCTGGGATGGGCTTCATCACCCGCCACCACCACCAGTAATTCAGCAAGGAGGGTAGGAAGCGTACAGTCACCACTGTCAGCAGCAGGGTGATGGCTCCAGCCACCCAGGGCAGCAGCTGTGTTCCCTCCATGGTTCCTAGCATGATCTCCATCGCCATCTCCCTGCTCTGGTCCAAGCCTTGTTCCCTGCCGGCAGCTCTGGCCTCTGTGCCTGGCCCAGTCAGCACTGCCAACTCCCACTGCTGCTCACTTGGTAGTGAGCAGAGAGCCTGGATCTGTCCCTGAGCAGGAGGCGGAGCTAACACAGTGCACAGAGGCACAGCTCTAGACCACAAAAATAAACAATGATGTAAGCAAGAATGCAGAGAAGCTGCCTGCATGCAGTTCAGGACAGCGGAGCAGGCAGGGGTCAAGGCACAGTGCCATTTCCACGCCCCAGTTCAAACAAAGAACAGGAGTCACAGGCCAAAACTTTCCTCAAATAACTTCAAGAGAAAATCTTTGAGATGATATGGGGAGGATGAGTGCTTTTAACAGTTTGTGTGTGTGTGTGTGTGTGTGTGTGTGTGTGTGTGTGTGTGTGTGTGTGTTCTTCGTGCATTTTTGGATGCTTGGAGCAGAGTTTTGCCGCACAGTGTTCTGCCACACAGTGCCTGAAGTTCTTGAGATGGGGACTGCCTCTCTTTTAGTTTGGTTGGGGGCCCAGGGAGGCATGACAAACCGGAGCCCTTACAGACCTACAATCAAGAAGAGACCTGTAAAGTACACACATGCTTATCCATTCAGCTTTTGCTCATCTCACTGTTGAATTCTGAGCCATTGGCTAAAGTCGTGTGACATGACTGATAGCAACCAGCACCAGTGTCACAGACACACTGACCTGGTGGCAGCGCAGGGACCCAATAGAGGGGCACAGGCTGTTTCTCCACAGCTTCTCTCAGAGGTCTGAGATTCTAAGGAGAAGGTGGTTAAGGCCAGCAAGCAACTTGCACAGTGCTTGGGTAGAAGTAAAATACACTTTATCAGAAGCGGTAAGGGAGGCGACCGTCCCCCTCTACTCCACTCTGATGAGGCCCCTCCTGAAGTACTGCGTTCAGCTCTGGGGCCCCCAGCACAAGAAGGACATGGACCTGTTGGAGCAAGTCCAGAGGAGGCTACAGGGATTATCAGAGGGCTGCAGCACCTCTCCTATGACAGGAGACAAGGTAAGGGAACTGGGACTGCTCAGACTTGGAGAAGCCTCCAGAGAGACGTTATAGAGGCCTTCCAAAGGGGACCTATAGGAAAGCTGAAGAGGAAGACTCATTATCAGGAAGTGCAGTGAAAGCATGAGGGAAAATGGCTTTAAACCATTATTCAATCTTAGGGTGGTGAGGGACTGGCACAGGCTGACCTGAGAAGCTGCGGATGCCCCATCCCTGAGCGCATTCAAGGGCAGGTTGGACGGGGCTCTGGGCAGCCTTACCTGTTGGTTGGCAGCCCTGTTCACAGTAGGGAGGAACTAAGTGGCCCTTTCAACCCAAATCATTCTGTGATATTGTGACTGTGATCATAAGCTCTGCTGCTTTTACTGACTCAGGAGTATACCAGCAACTAGGAGAAGAAATACAAATAGAGAAAGAACATCAGAAGCTAAGGAAGGAACAATTGATTACTCTCGATAGCAGAGTGGAATAAATTTTAGCACTTCATTCCTGCAGTCTCCCAGTCAACGCATTATCATAAGAGCTGACTGTTGCATTTTTCCTGCACAGTAAACAGCTGGCAATGAACTTTGCTACTAGTGTTGTTATTTGTAATGATTAATTACAGAAAGAAGCAGATATATACAATACTTTGTCTTATAAACGCAGTGAGTTATACTGCCATCAGCTCCCTCTTTTCTTCAGGTGGGAGGGAGGGAAAGAGAGAAGGAAGAAAGAAGGGAAGGAAGGAAGTGGGCTGGACTAAGAGGCACACCTTCTGCAGTGTAGCAAGGAGATCATCTAAGTAAATACACACTCTTCTTTAAATTCTTTGCTCATTATCATGAAGCTGATAATTAGAAGAAATGGTTAATAACGATTCTGAGCCAAAAATCTGTGTTTCTGACTGCTGTCAATTCCTTCCAGAGGGAAAAATAATTTTAAAAAAAACCAAAAACAGTGAAATACAGCAGAGCTAACACTGCAGGTACCTGCCAGCAGCTGGCAGTGGTGATGCTGATACAAACACAAGAAGATACACCTAAATAGAAGAAATGAGAAATCTGGCATCCCTGAGGCCTAACTACATCACTGAGGCTCACACAGCGATCTCCACATTTTCTCTATGTGCATGATTACAACAGGATTAAAGCAGAAAATGTGTAGAAAGGCATAGGGAAAACAAGTAATTTTGTACGTAGGTTGCTCCAAAAATAATGCCTCCTATTTCTATGGAAACTGCTACAGACACAAAGAGCACAATAACAATACTGGATTGAACAAATTCTCAGCTACAAAACGTTTTCCAACATAGTCACCACCATTAAGCTACGGATTTTCACCAGCAGTGAACAAGAGCCTGCATGCTGTGCTCATAAAAATCTGCATCAGCAGAGGTGATCCACTGTAGCTATCACCACTGCTGAAATGCACCAACCACCGTCTCACTGTGTTCACATCCACTGATTGGTCTCCATGAACATTAAGCAAGCAGCAGTGAATGTCAGTGGGTGCCATTTTTTCCACACGGAAGAATTCAGTTTCACATCATTGCTTCACGTGCACTTCTATGTCAGATGTCAGTTTGTCAGACTGTTCTTCTGCTGCCATCTCTTACATGGCAACAAAATGTAACAGGATATCGGTGGGAAGCTTCATCCTCTACTACCATACCACCAACATATGCCTCTGACCTTGTGGGCCAACTTAATAACATAGGAGGCATTGCTTTTAGAGCAGGCAACCGCCCTCACCTGAACAAAGATGATACCATAGTATGTCTCCATTTGAAAAGACACTGTCAGTGCTGAAAAGCTCAGGCATCCTCCATCCTAAGAATGACTTGATAACCAGCTTTATGCTACCTGGGCTTCAAAGCCCAAAGCTTGGTGCAGGTGTGCTAAATAAATACTTAGGTGTGCTGCTAGTATGAGAAGTGAAACTCATTACTCCAACAATTTCTGCTTCCCAACCCCCACCAAAATAAAAAATACATAGGAAGTGTGGAAAACTCTGTCCAATGCACTGACTACCAGGGTAGGACAATCCATGATTCTGTCAGAAGCCCAAAATCTGGCCTAACGGAAAGCACTATAGTTCTGGCAGTTGACGGTCACCCATTCCCTGTTCCCTCTCCTGTGCCACATGAATAGGCTCCATTGTGCCTCCAGTAATTCACAGGATCTTTTCTTTGATACTAACCTTCTGAAGAAGATGCTTTGCTGCTCTCCACTCCAGAGTCTAATACCAAAGGTCCACAGGTGACAGCAACCTTCTCTCTTTTACAAAGTGCCAGATCTCTCCACTGAGGTAGTTTCCACTTCTGTCATTATAGAACTAAACGAGCACATAACTTCTTTTTTTCATTTATTCCACAACCTAATATCAGGGTTACCATGGAGTGCCATGTGATGGTAAGAGATACATTTTACCATCTTTTGTACAGTCTTGTGCACATTTATATAGTACAGGATAGAGAACTCACAAGAACAACATTAGGGGCACGCTTTTGTGGAATACTTAAGCCTGAATTTTCAGCTTACCTGGAATCGTGACCTGAGATTTTTGAACAAACTGAATTCAACTGACATGCAACATCAAAGAAAAAGCCTTCTGCTTTGTAAGATACTATACCAAAATACCAGCAGTGAATAAATAGCATAACCAAATGAGAAAACACTAAACCAGGAATGTAACTTAAAAATGCTTTCATTTACTCAAAAGAATGCAGCATTTAATAACCATCTATACAAACCAGAAATCTCATTAACAGTACAGATACAAAATATATATATTACAAATGATTTGCCTTGGATTACCAAGCCTCAAACATTCATAAAAAAGAAGTGATGAGAACTGGCATTAGTTTCCAAGTACAGAACCTGATTTTATTATTAATTATTTTTTGGACAAATAACTAAGTTTTTCTCTTCCTTGTTTTCAAGAGCTCTTCTACCACATCTACTTAAATTTCTGGCTATGCTGGATGGAGGGATCACTGACTGCACGCACACAGTATTAATACCTAGGGACATGAAAAGGACTGTGATCTTTGGGCAGAAAATAATCCCACTCTCCTCTTCCCATTTCGGTAGCATACCAAAAACAGGTCTAATTTGTACAGTAACGAGTAACTTATAAGAAATCTCAAGAAGGTGTAAACTGTCTTACTCACATGTCAGCGAGCAGGTTCAATTATTCAGGATCTACAAATATGTTTGGCCTGACAGAACGCTGCTTCCTATAGCCACAGTTTGTCCCAGCAGTTCTACAGCAAATGATGCATGGAACAGCTTAAGAAGCAGTGAAACAATTTCATAACAAAAGAATTAAAGGAAGAAAAAAAAATTAAGGACAGAAAATATTTACAAGAAAGCAACTGCAATAAGCAGACAGAATAAAAATGAAACAGGAGTTGAATAGGAGATGCAGCTAACTCCTGTTTATAAATTCTATATAGAACTGACATCTGGGTAGACCAGAACATATTTAACACTGAGAAAAAACGAAAAAGTTGGAACAGGACTCCACAGCATAAACATAACTTATTTACTTCTACAGGTAGAATAACAACTCCATAAGGAAAGATAGAAAGAGGAAGAATGCCTGAGAAGAAAGTATAGCAGCATATCGACTCTGCAAAGAGTGCAGACATCTGAAATTTTGGGATCTCAACCATTAATTCTATATTGCTCTAATTTTTAATCTAACCTCTGGTTTAGACAACTTTAAAACAAGGTAATACAGGTATTCTGGAGGATCACAGGGTTCAGCAGAAACCAGCATACTGCATATGTTCTTTGTCAAACAAGATACTAGCTGGCAAATAGAGCGCTTTAGTCTTCCATTCAGTGCAGAAGGCTTCTCTTTCTTTCTAGACTTCATTAAGAAGTAATCTGAAATCTCCTCCGTGAAGTTAGAGGATTTCTATGAAAGGATTTGTAGTAATGCTGTGAGCCTAGAAAATATAAAATGTTGTTTATTAATAGCGGTAGAAACAGCAAGATATTTGTGTATTATATATGAGTTACTGCTGCCAGCCAGCTCAGATCAATATTTGCTAACCTGTCTCTATTCTCACAGCATCTTTTATATAAATTATTACTACAATCAGATAATTATTATAATCAGATAATTATAATCAGATAATTAGCCTCTACACCACATGATCTCGCCATAACTGTAAATATACTGAAATCTCAACTAAAGTTTTGGAGGAGTGGAAAACATTTTTCTTTCAAAGTCTAACAACCAGAAGATGCTTTTGGGGATTTTTAGCAGTCAGTTAGGACCATCTCTGAAGAAGTAGCGTGAGTAAACTTCAAAATGAGGCCCAACAGATATTGCCAAGCACACCTATTCTTTCATGCTGAGATGGCTCTCCTTGAGCGCTTCATTTCTCCATTTTAGAATGGGTTTTGCTGGCCTTCCACCTTTCAAGTGATTCTTACTTTGCTTACCTATTAAAGATCCTTGACTTGTCCCTCTGTGATTAGAAAAATCCATGGGAGTTAGTGATCTTTTCTGAGGTGTGTCTGTCTGTAAAAACAAAAGAAATACTATTTGATAGCACGATATTCTTACTTGCTGATGATCTGTTTATTATGTTCTAGTTCAGCAGAGTCAGTACTAACAACCTGCGAAGCTACAAACAATACTAAAACCTGCACTCTTCCATGCAGATTTCCTCAAATCTGTTTGCTGCATTAGACTTGAGAAAATTCTTTCCTCATACATTAGTCCTGCTTTGCAAACATCCACTTCTTCAAAAAGCCTTTGAGCATCCTGCTCTCAGGATGCAGAAGAAGCAGAAATCCATGTACACAAGAAACCAGGAGAGATCCAGTAAATAAGACCTTCTATACACCAATAGGCATGAATGGGTACTTACAGCATGATATAACCTGAACGTATGAGTTGTATTGGGCCTTGAAAACCGATCAGTAACAGTTCGTTCTCTGAGTGGCCGTTGGCCTGTACTGCCAGGTACTGCACTTGACACTCTGCTATGAGCATATTGTCCTCGATGCTAAGAAAAATTAAAAAGAGCATTGGGAGAACACAGCAACTGAACTGGTTAATGTAATATGTTCATTGCTGTTAAAAAAGGCACAAAAGATGAAGAAAAGGAAAATATTTTCTCACTAACCACAAGCGCTGAATTAAGGTCATTTAAACCTACTCATGCTTTTCAAATAGATTAGAATCTGTACTCATCTATACTACTTTATAGTTCCTAGAAGGCCTATATTAGAAAAAATGACTTTATCTGTGTCTAAATTCAAAACTGTATTCTGAAGAGAAAGAATACTACAACATCAATTTTCTTCCATCCTTGTTGATTACTTTTTCTATTGTTCAAAAATATGCCAGAATCAACCTGATAAATGTTAATTCCAGTCAATATCATTTTCTACTTCTTAGACACACACAGACAGATCAAGACACTGAAAAGAGCTATTTAAATCCATATTTATAGAAATACAAATCTGGTCAGTTGGCTGTTTTCGTCCCCCCCCCCAGCCAGTGATGACAAGCAATTTACTTATTTTCAAACAGCTAGAGGTTCTTTATCAGTATAAAAATAAACAACTTACAGGGCTCTGTTGCAACCGAGGGACTGAAGGATGTTTAACAGACTCTGAGTTTATTGGTGGTAACTTGTTTCGGGCCGCATGTGCACAACCAGAAGATAAACGATCCAAGCTGGCACCCCTACAGAATTTTAAGAGATTGTCTTCTAAGAAAATCTATATTCAAGACTTCTTCACTGAAGTAATGTGAAATTATTAAGCAGTACATTTCTTAATAGAGCTCAACCACAGAAAGTAACAGCATTTAATGTAAAAACAAAAAAAAAAAAAAAAAATCAAAGAAATGCCCCTCCTCAAAAAACACTGTTCTGCTTGCTGTATTTTTATCTCTGAATTTTAGATAAAACAATAAATCTTTGATTAATTCTCAAGTATTTTCCAAAATCCTTCACTGGTGAAAGTTCAGTAAAATTCTGAGGAAAGCAAAAAATAAAATGAAAAAACTCACAATTTAGTCCCCCTAAGGATTTCATCATTGTACATATTAGGAGCTTTTGAGGAGAGTTGGTCAGAAGTGAGAGAAGGTAACATACAATGGCTTGGTAGCTTCCTAGCAGATGCCAGCAGTACTCGAGATGATGAGAGAACGTGGTTATCAGCAATTCTCCCCAGACTAGTGTGCACTGAATTTGGAGCACTGGAGCTAATGCTATGTGGTTTGTCTTCTTGCTCATTCCTGGGGAAAAAGAAAGGAGAATGAGATGGGGAAAAAAAGCATAAAAATGAAGGGAAAAAAAAGATTTGTTAACAGGGTATCGTTGTAACCTTCTACAAATCTGAACATTCAGTCACATTGGTGATGCACACAAAGATGTATGCCTTTTCATAGCAGTAAAACATCTTTAACATTATTTGAATTATAGAATTTTAGAAAATTTCCTATCAATACTTACTGTATCTTTTGTACCGTAACAAAGTGCCTCTGTTGGAGTGGTTTTGCTTGAATTGTCATCACTCCATTCAAGTCACTACAGAAGCCACTGGATAAATGGTGAACCTAGTAACAGCAACAACTACACATTAACCTTTCTATTTTATAT